>JAVTVY010021584.1:0-94032 GCA_036873755.1 Hanleya hanleyi | reverse complement strand
GCGTTGAAGCGTTAAGGTTGACGTTGGCAGGCGTTGATACAAGGTGACGCCTCACACGACGCATTCGGACCAGGGTTGTCCATCTCTACCCCAAACGCTTTCCTACACACCCCAAAATGCCCGCTTTCACTAATACTTCTACTGATGACGTCACCAATGATGTCCCAGATGACGTGGACACGCCTCAAGTCGGGGTCTACACCCCGAGAGCTACAAAATGACACCCCACACGACGCATTCGGACCAAAGATGGTCCCTCTCTACCCAAACACACCCCCACGTACCCCCAAAATGACCACTTTACTTACTACACCCAAATGCGCATGCGCAGATTGACGCGACTTGCAATAAAAAGCACGCCATTCTGACTCCACCTCACAAAAGCTTCACTTTGACACATCCCACGACTCATTTGGACCAATAGTGGTCCATTTCTACCCCAAACACACCGCCACGCACCCCCAGAATGTCTGTTTTCTATACTACGACCAGATTGTGCACGCGCAGAATAACGAAAACGGACGATACACGATACGAGGGCTTCACAATAAGACCTCATACGACACCATCGGACCATTAGGGGCTCACCTAGACCCCAAAACGTCCATCCAGCACTATTTACCCACTACACAAACGCGCAGTGACTTTTTTAAACAAATTTCACCGCTTAGCTTCGGGACCCCGCCCATCGTGTTATACTTGACGAGACGGGGGAAAACAAGATCACACAACCCATATCGCAATGTCCAGGAGTAAATTTCCCAGTATGGACCTATCCACTGAGCTAGTATGGGCCAATATACAGACCTACCCGGTACCTGGACTCTTCAAAAAAAATTCACCGCTTATTTTCGAGACCCCTCCCATCGTGTTTTACGTGGTGGGACGTGAAAAACAAGATCCCACAACCCATATCGCAATGAACATATGCGAATTGCCCAGTATGGACCTATCTACTGAGCCAGTAGGCCTATGGGTCTATGGGCCTATCCAGACATCCGTGAACCTTTTCTAGTATAGACCTATCCACTGAGCAAGTATGGGCCAAAATACAGACCTACCCGGTACCGGGATTTTTCGAAAAATTTCACCGCTTAGCTCCGGGACCATTCCCATCGTGTTTTACGTGGTGAGACGAAGAAAACAAGACCCCACAACCCACAGTAAAATCCACAAACAATGACCACCCCCATACTCCATACAGTCACTTTGCTCTATAGATGCAAATGTTCGAATCGTTCTCCTATTGTTGAGGTAAAGTCCGTGTTCCGCATTTTATATTTTCGGAGACAAGTCCTCTTTTTACATACACCCACCCATGACTTGATAGGCAGGCCCGATAAACCGGAGATCGATATTAGCCTTTTTGGACCTTGTTGATAGGAGTTTTCCCCTATTTTAGGGATAAAGTCCGTGTTCCGCTTTTCATATTTTTGGGGCAAATCCTCAATTTGCAGGCACCCACCCATGACTTGATCGCCCTGGACGAGAGCTCCACTTTGACACCTCAGTCGACCCAATCGGTTGATTAGGAGCTCCTCTGGCCCCCAAAATGTCCCGAAGATTGGCGAAGATTGCCGGAGAATTTCCCCTTCTCCCACGTATTTGGGACTACATTCTGTCCGCCGATGCTTTTTCCCCGCGACCGCATCACCGCGGAGGAATACATGCCCCAAAGGTCACGTGACCGAAAGTTCCGGAACTATAGTGACCTTGACCTCGTGATCTCCACGTGACCTCCCCAAAAATGACGAAAGGTCAAGTTGACTTTATCCGTCCTTTACATACTACTTATGTCTTCACGTTGTGCACGTTTAGGCGCAGTCTCTATACACAATTAGGCGCATTTCCACAGTTAGACGCAAATTTTTCACACGATTAGGCGCAACGCATAAATTAGGCGCAAAATGATTTCCACGAATAAGCGCGTTTCCACGATTAGACGCACATTTCTTACACGAATAGAAGCATTTCACCAATTAGGAGCAAAGCTCCTACACGAATAGGCGCATTTGCACTATTAGGAGCAAGTTTTCTACACGATTAGACGCTACGCGGAATTAGGCGCAAGATGGTTCATATGATTAGGAGCGGCTGCATGATTAAGCGCAGCCTCCTAACACGATTGGGCGCATTTACAGAAATAGGCGCAAATTCCGTATACGATTAAGCGCAATTCCTCCATTAAGCACAAATTTCGTACATGATTAGGCGCAGTTCCACCAAATTTTCTACACGGTTAGGTACAACACGTTATTAGGCGTAACTTGTTTACACGATTTGGCGCTGACACGATTAGGCGCAAATACACGATTAGGCCCCCCCCCCCCCCCCCCCCCCCACCCCCTTAATTCCCGTTCATATCGCGTTATCGTTCATTTTCCTGTATTTCTCGAAGAAACCAACATTTGTCTTTCGAAAAATAGCGACGTATACGAAGTTGGTTCCCGCCTCTTATCATCAGTACAACCTATGTCGAGTGCGACAGTCGGCTTTATCAGAACCAGAAGAAAGTGACTTCGGAAATTCATACATTTATCCAACCTCCGAACAGGGTTATCTCCCATTATACTGGATTGACAATCAATATGGAAGGAGCATATCTTCGTATGGAAATTGACATTTATCTAACGAATACAGCATAATCATGGAGAATACTCTCTGTTGTCCTCATTATAAACAATTTAATGGTATACAGAGAATATCAACTTGAATGAATGACGAATACACGTATTTCATCGAGTTTGGTGAGAGTTTTTCTTTTAGTGGCGAATAGTCTGATCACGTATCTCATAGGTACAGCGACTTTAAACAAACAATCGGCTGTTCTATCAACTATTGGACCGTAATCGCAACCCGCGCATCTGAGGGATTTTTAACTAGGGTTCAATGGAGCATAGCAGGTTTTGGCTAAAAAATTTTCGCTCATACTTGAGATATACTTCCACAACTTGGCGAGGTGAAAGATAGTACATCAGTTCAAACTATAAGTGTTAAAATCGGAGATGATCTATTCTTTTTGAAGGATTTTCTCATTGACTTCTGTGTTAAATTTAGGCCTTTCCGATGGCGGAAATTCCCCCAGTGGCGTCATTGTATCTAACACATTTGTAACAGAGAATTTACCTTCGAAACAACCATGATAAGAATTTGTATGTAGAGATTTGGTTCTTAATCCGTGAAAATGGTTGAATAGCGCGATCGGACTGTTCTTCCTTTTACGGAAGTGACAATAGCGGGTATTGAGCTCGTGAGAGTACAGTAGATATTTACTAATTAAAAAAAAAGCTACATGTGATTCCAATTATCGCAATAACTCGAAATATCGAGTAACAAAAAACATTTGCTCGAAATTTTGACCTACCAACTCGAAATTTCTATCTACTACCTCAACATTTCAACTTAATAAACCGTCCGTTCGAAATTTGAATTACGTGTCTCAAAATTCGACTTATATTGCAATTTGAAATTACCAATTCCCAAATGTAGGCCTACTATATCTAGAAATTTTGAAGTACTAGCTCCTATTTTGTATTCACTAACTCTAAATTTCGACCAAACTAGAAATTTTTATTTTGTAAATGTCATCTTTTCGAGACTGGGGTAATGATCCAACCATACTAGTATAAACATTTGTAAAACCACTTCGTTACCTATATCAAATGAGATATAAGGAATGAGATGTGTAGATATTATTTCCTTAGAAAGGTGAAACCACTTAACAGGGTCATCAATGCAAAAAAATAAAAAAAATGTTCAAATTCACCGCACATGTATCATATGAAAGGGATTTAAAGTTTACACACAAAAAAAAAAAAAAAATACAAAAAGACAGAATTTAAAGTCCGCCTACATGATCCCCACATGTGTCTCAAACTATATACGCGAATAACATTCTGCTCCATCGAATCCCCACTATTTTCTCAGGCTATGGATGAACAAATGTTTAAGACCCCAATTTAAACTTAAGCTCTAAAACTATTAAAATTATGTCCCACTTGGTCCCCACGTACGACTTAAACTTCCAGCATTCTCGTGATTCCTGCCCTGCATTATCCCCACATTGGCCTCAGCCTGTAAACGGAAAACGGCTTGCCTGCACATTCCCCACATTGGCCTTAATCTATGAATCCAGAAAAAGTTTTCCCCATCGAATCCACACATACGTCTCAGTCGATGAACATCGATGTCCATTTGCTCCAATATGTTCCCCGCGTTGAACTTTGAGTGAACATGCTTGTGCCCTACACCATCCTTACATGGAGTTTTAACTTTCCATATGGTCGACTATTAACCCGACATATTCCCCACATCCGCCATACACAATCCGTACGTTTAAATGAAATATGCAAAACCATGGCTAATTCATACATTTTCTAATATCCACTGTAATTGTATTGTATGAATGAGTGGGAAAATTTCTATTCTCGCAGAAATAATCTTTTTATTGGTTATGATTTGGAACACAATCAGCGGTATAGTACTGCGAATGCTTGTTTAAATTTAGCAGGTGTGTACGGGTATGTACGGGGGCTCAGTCATGGTTCTGCAACAGTAGGAATGGGGGTGTGGGGTCCAGAGGGACGTGATTTATAGACGATGTCACATGCGCAGGTCAGGAATTGTGAGAAAAGGGCTCTTGGGTGGCCTAAACGCACTAGCATAACACCTTGACACCAAGATGTAAACAGATGAGAGAACAACAACAACAAGGATGACAGATCAATCATTTTATTATCTCCACCAGCACATCATACCCACGCTGGGGGAGCCGCGTTGGGAATGTTTACAATTATCGTAGGCTCTTGTCCAATCAGAAGCCGTCGTTTGAGAAAGTTCAATCTTCGTTCAAGGTCGCTCTTGCCTTAAGCGTCTTCGGGCCGTCCAGGATACCACTAAGGCAGCTCGTTCTGCAACAGTTGTTTGCGCATTCTGAGCTTATTTTCCAGGGCCTTGGTGGGTGGTAACCCCATATCCTCTTCCTAGTGACGCTTGATCTTCATGATGGACCTGTGCGTGGAGTCGCCTTTAATTTAAGCGACAGCAGGCTATACCGTTCATAGATGGCCATGGCTGTTTGCCTGATGTTCGGGCGCATTCGAATGTAAGCAAGGATGGGTTGAGAGCTCAGAGCTTTTGAAGCGCGGAGATCTTGCGTTAAGACGGGCGTTGGGCACGCCTCAGTCCCGGAGCTCGGAGCTCGGAGCTCTTGGATCTCTCGGAGCTCGGAGCTCCTCGGAGCTCTGCGAGTCTGAGCTTGGAGCTCTTTCCAGGTTTTTCGACCTGCTGCCGGACTATTATGGTGGGGACTGTCCAATTTGATAGGGTGAGTTGCCCTGTTCGTATTCAGTTGTAGTTACGTAACATTCACCGGCTTTCGTCGTACGCTATCAGTCATAACCGGTTTACTGTTCGTGTTATATGACAGTATTACTATTATTTGGTAATTGCGAAAATGTTTGATGTCCAATTGTATTCTTTTTTCCGCTGCCGTTTGCATTGACCTAACGTATAGGTAATAATGCAAAGTAATGTTTTTTTTCTTGAAATTAATATCTATAAAGTATAATATATATATATATATATGTTACTATATATCTGGGAGTGGAGAATTGTGATATTTTCTGTGATATTTATTGTGATATATTGTTTATCAAAGGAATTCCTTTGTCTCCCGAATAAAGTGCAAGTATATTTGACCGGACCCATAGACTTGTTGTTGACTTCATATATATCCACCCTTATACAGAAACTCAAACCCCTTCCGCTTTCTGCAGAACACTATTGTTGTTGCTCCCTCACATAATCGGCCGAGTGGTCCACAGATATTGGCAAGGCTTTGGTGTAAGACCTCGCATTGAAAAGGTAATATCCTGGACAAAAGACTGACAATACAACTTGCAGCAGATCCTTTGTCAATTACATTTCGTGAGTCTTATACCAAATCGTTACCCAGATATTTCCATAACTATTCTTAACGTTTTCAGTACTGTCTAAATTGTTTAACATT
The DNA here is from genome assembly GCA_036873755.1 of Hanleya hanleyi. Classification (NCBI taxonomy): domain Eukaryota; kingdom Metazoa; phylum Mollusca; class Polyplacophora; order Lepidopleurida; family Hanleyidae; genus Hanleya; species Hanleya hanleyi. The sequence goes on along the minus strand of JAVTVY010021584.1, from coordinate 88,022 downwards.
GGCTGTTATTGTCAGCCGATATCAAAACACCAGGAATGGAATTTGTTGTTTTGGCACGAGGCCACGACTAAACTTCAGACGGTAACAGTTGTTCGAACGAAGTATGTGTCAGACAGCTGTGTTCTTAATAGTTACCTGACAAGAGACAATGTATGCCAAATATTGGCAAGATATTGCACAATATCTTGCGCCAGTATTTGGCATATATTGTCGAGTGTCGATCAGATATCTGTTTGGTCAAATGATCATCAGTGCATGAGACTGAAGCTCCGGCTGTTTGGACATAATCCGGGAAAATGTCAGCTCTGGTGTATTGCTAATACACCATATGCGGTATTTAAAATACACCATTGGTGACCTGTGTGGTGAATATATTACAAGGGAACGATCGAAGGAAATTCGAGGAGTCATTTGGATAAAATCATTTAAAATATCCAATTAATCATTGACTAAATCCCAAATTGTACGTCATTATTGCCAAGCCTGTCCCCTTAGGGAGCCCTGTGATTATGATACCTCGGTGATAACAACATCACAGTCGTTTTCGGAATAGTCGGCTAAATACCCAACACAAACTGTTTTCACTAGAAGTTTCATACAGAAAACAGATTGTTAAATAAACCACCTATTTTCCGGTCCATCTGCGTCTACAGTATTCAATAGATACAAGGAATAATATGCCAGTAATAAATACGAAGCTGCGCATCTGAAAACCCCTCGGCTCTGGGCGCCAGTCATTCATAATGTATTCAATTTGAACCAAGACTTCAGGAACGCCAAGCAGTCAAGTGACAAATATACACATTATGAAATTTTTTGCAATTAGAAATGGCCTTTAAGGTTTCCGTCAAATCAGAGAAACCGGTATTCATTACATAAGTCACTTGATGCTTCGATGATGTATACCAAATTTTACATCGAGCATTTGGAAGTTATCAGAGATAGAGATCATTAATGATTTCGCATAAATTTAAGATGGCCGGCCATCCTTCCCACTACTCAGAGGAACTGATGTGATCATTCATTGCAAGTCTCTTGATACATGGATGCTCTATACCAAGTTTCATACAGAACACTGAAATGGTATCAAAGATATACATCATTAAAGATTTTGCATAAATTAAAGATGGCCATCAAGGTTTCCGCCCAATCAGAACAACCCAAACCAAATTTTACATAGAGCACTTGAACGGTATCAGAGATAGAGATCATTAATGATTTCGCATAAATTAAAGATGGCCGCCCATCCTTGCCGTCATTCAGAGAAACTGATGCGGTTATTCATTGCAAGTGTCTTGATACATCGATGCTGTATACCAACACTGAAATGGTATCAAAGATATACATCATTAAAGATTTTGCATTAAAGATGGCCACCAAGATTTCCACCGAATCAGGAAAACTGGTTTGGTCACACCAAGTTTCACACTGAACAGTGAAATGGTACCTGAGATACACAAGATTAATGGTTTCGCATAAATTAAATATGGCCGCCAAAGTTTCCAACAAATCGGATCCAGATTCAATACGGTTCTGGATCATGAGCATATGGATGAGCAGTGCAAGTTTGGTATGCCTAGGGTGAGTCGTTCTAAAGATATCTTGGTAACGAGAAAGCTGTGATGGTTTCGCATAAATTAAAGATGGCCGCCAAAGTTTTCAACCAATCAGGGCCACATTCAATAGGGTTCTGGGTCACGAGCATATGGATGTGTACTGCAAGTTTGGTGTGCCTATGGTAAGTCGTTCTAAAGATATCTTGGTAAGGAGAAAGGTGTGACAGACGGACGGACGTACATGACGACGACAATACCCTTCGGCCAAATTTTGGCCGAGGAGTAAAAACTTAGTCCTTTGATGAATGTCACGCCATTCCATGTCTGGTTTTGATCTCATCTCTGTTCAATTTCTTACTTTTTGTGATACTCTTCCTCTCTTGAGATAATCTTGTAATCGGTGAAATTCAGGGCCGCGTTGGCCCTATGAGAATCGTTAAAGTTCTACATGCATGTAGTATGGTATGGCTTACTGTATTCTACGAAACTCGCAGAATACAGTAAGCCGTATGATATCCGTACTATGTGTTCCGGATAAAAAGGAATAAGACGTTCTACTGAGAGGCCTTGTATCATTCACAGTACTTTATTATTTTCAGCGATCACTTCTTTAACAATTGAAGACGAACTCAAACAGGTAGAATGATAGTAGTTGGTGTAATAATGTGCAATGTTAGTCGTGATCTATTAGTAAATATATCAGGCTGGAATGCAGTGTAAATGACTCTTTGGTCATTTGATTCTGTAATGTTTTGCTGTATTCTCTGTTCGATTTGATAAACTAATATTATCTACGAAAAACCGTTCTTGGTATGTTAAGTCGTAATAATACAAAGCGTACTAGTATCTGTGATATTACTGCTAACAGCCGGACAGAGCAATATACTTCAAATTCACAATTTAGTATACTTGACCTAAATTCACACATTCACAACAACAGGTTTAATATACCTTGTATTCAGAATAACTTAGCTGTATAAAATGAAACCCGATAGATCTGCGATAAGAGTCATGCCGGATGTTTATTGTGTATCATATATTGTAAGGCCATATGTGCCAGTACATGTAACCGAAGTATGTGCGCAAGAATATTGTGGGAGAGAGTTGCAGTTCCTACAATTTTATGAGTTAGGTGGGCAATTGGCTTTTTCCTTGATATTTTTCATTCCCCATTATCTCTTAACATGGTGCTAAATATCACTGGTGACAATATAGTGATTTTGCTAATCTTTGGTGCCGGGGTTTGAAGGCAATATAATTCTTCTAATTATCATCTAAATTGCATAGATTCGCACTGCATGGTAAGGTAATATATCGTCTATTTAGCGTAGATTCGCAAATCGATTTGTCATTCACTTTTTTGTTATGCGAGGTAATATATTAGCACTTTGATAATCTCATCTAAATTGCATAGATTCGCACTTCATGGAGAGTTAATATATTGTCTATTTAGCGTAGATTCGCAAATGGGTTTTACCTCCGCGCGATTGCAGGAGAGACAATATATGGTCTAATTATCACTTTGATAATCTCATGTAAACTGCAAAAATTCGCAGTTCACAAAGACTTAATTAGCGTAGATTCGCACTCTGATTTTGTTCTCGCCGACTACAGGGAGAATTAATATATTTTCATTTTAGTTTATTTTCGCAAATCGATTTGATGACTTCTTATGAAAGTGCTCAGCATGATACAGGTGAAGAAGACTTTGTACCGTGTGTTCTTCCGTAATAATTTAGAATAAATCTTTGAATTCGTTTATAAGATATACTGGATGCGGTTTTCACCCTTGTCATATACAGATAGATACATGCTTCCTGTGTCGATCAAAATCGCTTTTCTGCACAGTGCCGTCAGAGGATGTTTCACCGACTTTTAGGTTACAAACTCAGAATTGGGAATTGACATTGGGAGAATGATTTCAGGGAAATTACTGTTTTCAATTTAGCGTAGATTCGCAAAACGATTTGATCTCGACAACTCGTTTCTATGGATGAGAGACAATGTATTGTCTGAATAGAATTTTATCTAATTAGAGCATTTCCACAAAGTGGATGCTCTTGTGTTTTCATGAGAAACGGCTCCGCCGCCGCCGCCGCCGCCGCCGCGACTTTAAACGTGAATATCTATGAAACCGTTAAATATTTTCGGGTCAGACTTTGTATGCTATCTCCTTGAGCCTGGGAAATTTATCTGGTTGTGTTTCGATACCCGCTGCTCACAACTCGGTGGCGTTGTAATCAGAACACAGGTAAATCTTTCTGTGACGATTTCGTCTGAACGGCTTGTCTGATTTCTTTTAAATTTTATTAAAATGCTCTTGAAGGATGGTCAATGTGCTGAAAAGGTTTTGGTGTAGCTGGCATAACTATAAAGGCAAGTTTTTTGCGTCTCAAAAAAAGAAGTTTTTCGTGAAATGAAAATTTACCAATTCACTAGGAGAAATATTTAAAAACTGTTCTATTCTAGGTTGCCAAGCAATAATATAGGATTGCCGACATGATAATTCTCTTTCGGTGGGAACCAAATTGCCATTTAAATGAAAAATCTCATTTACCTGACTTAACGACAAAATCTTTATAACCAATATCGTGATTAAAGTTTTTCCATTGAACTCTTATGTGCCATCTCCCTAGGGCTTTAGATTTCACCTGCTTGTTTTTCGTGGTATTTGGTCATCACTAGGTGGCACTATAGACTTGAATTCATGTAAACATGTGTAACATGATATGTTCTAAACAACTTGTTTGATTTCCATGAAATTTGGGTATAATGATCTTGCAAGATAGGCAAAGGACTGACAAGATTCTGGTGGTGTTGGCGAAATCATGGAGGTGCATTTTTGCATCTCAAAATAAGATTTTTTTTCTCAAAAATGGAAATTTACTTCTTTAAATCAGGAAAAAGTAATTCTAATTTGCCTAACATTAATATAACATTCCCATTGTTATAATTCACATCCCTTGTAAGCCGAATGGCAATTTTGTTTAATACGTGAAATTCTCAGGACTTCAGTCCAGTATCTACATTCCCAGGCCAGATCTGGTGATTTTGCTTCATCATGATGTACCTTTATGATATTTGTTCATCATTGGGTAGCACTATAGACAGTAGACTTATACAGCACAATTTAATGGCTCTTCATGAAGTTTATTATTGTGATCTTCTTAGACAGACAATGGATTTTAAAGAATTGACCTCCCATATGGATTTCGTGACCCATCAACACAATGCTTTATTTATATTTCATAATGCATTCTTTTTTACAATTTATAATTTAATTAACATTATAGTTTGAAAATGGACTGAAAGAACATTGGTGTTACTAGCACTGGCATATATGTGGCAGTGGGATTTTTACAGCTAAATATATCTAAGTCTAGGTTAAATCAGACCCTGCTTACACACAAAAATGTTAAAATGCGGTCAGAGAAAATAATCTGCCATCAGTCTGGTGTGATACTGTAAGAAGAATTGCAAGGATTTAAGACAGCTTGAAATCATGACATTTTGGTCAAATTGACATACTGTAACACTGATATTCTCCTTTAAATTGCAGGCCTACACCATCAGCTAGGCCTACATAGTGTATGCCTGTATGTTGTGCATTCAAGTGATAAATCTAAAGTGGTTGACTTACTGCATAATGCACTTAACATAAGGGGATTAGTGCTTGTGTCAACAAAGTAAACAGAATCAGTGCTACTTCTCTCTCCAATACTGATAATAATAATTTGATCCTGTTTGAACAGCGGTATGGTCATCCCAATAACACTTGTTTAGTCTCCAGTGACTTTAAAGCCCTTGGCTTCCAGCTGTCTGGAGAAGCATTCTGACCAATTTTCAATGAGTAAAATCACAAATTATCACTTCGTTAATGCTCATTTGTTTTCTTGTTCCTGTGAAGATCCCCAGAATTTGCTTGACACTTGAGAGATGAAATGGTACATACACGTACCATTGCATTTTGACTGCATAGTTCTACAACTGTTAACTATTTTTTAGACTGAAAAATTGGAAAGATTTTTGAAATGCAACTTCTACATTCCTGCTATGTGGCACATCTTATCTGGGAAAGTTTTATATATAATTTAAGTAAAATGGTTCTGGTGCATTTTGACAGAATATTTAGATTTTGAAGATAATATGGTGCATTTTGACAGAATATTTAGATTTTGAAGATAATATGGAATGATGCCTCAAATGGAACTGAATTGTCCATGTCATATGTCTCTCTATCTGTCTGTCTGTTCATCTTTCTGGTCATACGACATATGCAGATGGTGATGGATCAGAAGCCTTATGAAAATGACTTCACCTGTTTTATCAAGATTAAGTGTAACATTAGCAGTAATTTTTCAAGAAGCTAAGACAGGCTCTCCAAATTCATAATACATGTGCAATTGGTGACTGACTAGAAGCCTATCCCAGTTGATTAAACCTATTTTTTCAAGGTTATATACTTTATATTATGAAAAAACATGAAATATAGCTTGGCTTTCTAAATTAATACCACATATTCAACTGATGATGGACCCGGAGTGCATGAATATGTCTGACTTCAAAAACTGTATGTTAAGTCATATACTTCTAACTGTCAACAAACGCTTAAAATCTAACATTCTTATCATCAACATTGTCGTTGTTCGCGTGTGTTGCATCATGCTTCAACAGTAACTTTACCATGACATATCAGTTGAACTGGTGAAACATCCACCATTTCCAAGCTCTGACATGCCACGTCACTGTCAGAATATGGGTACCATGACACAGTGATAGATCACACAGCCAGTGAGGTTTCCCGATTTATGTTGAATGTCGTTGTTGCCTAAGTACTATTGGCAGCATTGCTTCAATGCATTTTGTTGAGAAGAACAGGACTTTCATAATGTGATGTTTAGCACATGTAAGCGACCTGTCTGTGTCTTGTGTGCTATCCTCAGTGTTTTATGGGGTGGATGGAGGTTATCTGGTTTCATGCTGCTTCAAAGATGTCTTCTTTGAAGTAACAGGCCTAGGAATGCAACTTCACTTGGCTGGGTGGTGCTTAGTTGGTTCATCGCGATATAGCTGGAATATGGTTGAAAGTGACGTTAAATTCTATTCACTCACTCACTATTAGCAGCATTTTACAACAACAGTTCGCCGACTTCCAGTTGTCTGTCATTTTTATTTGCCGGCATTGTTTCAGATAGAATACAACAGCCTATTTCATACAATCAGGGATGAAAAAAGGTTGAAATCTTAATGTTCCAACTTTCATAGAGAAATAAAAGGGGCAATTTGAAATTTTATTTTTAATCTTATATTCAATTTTTCAATGTCGGCGGGTCCGTGAAACACAAAATTATGTTGGTGTTGCCTCACACTGGGTTTCGCCCATTAGTAAAGAAATCCCTTCTCAGAGGCACTACAGTACTACCAGGGATGATTCCCGATTGCTCATCCATGGGTATATGCCCCACCCTCTGTCCCATTCTTAAAAAAATTGCTACACCTAATAGAGGGTATGCCCATTTTAGGGAGATCTAAACCCTGTGAGTATCAATTTATGTGTTACACATGTATTCGGGGAAATGCTTTCATTATCATCTAAATTGCATAGATTCGCACTTCCTGGAAAGTTAATATATCGTGTAATTAGCGTAGATTCGCACTCTGATCTTGTTCTCGCCGATTCCTGAGAGATATTTTATTTTCGTTTTAACGTAGATTCGCACCTCATGGTAAGTTAATAGATTGTCTATTTAGCGTAGATTCGCAAGTACATTTTATTCATGCACATTTTTTTTCTTGAATGGGAGGCAATATATTGTCTAATTAGAGCATTGATAATGTCATGTAAATTGCATATATTCGCAATTAACGAAGACTTAATATACTTGCTATTTAACATATATTCACAAAGCGGTTTAACCTTATCGATCATGCTTTATTCTCTAATGTTGAACCCAGAAATGATATGTTGTTAATTTAACAATAATATGATCTATGCAGCAGTAAATCCTTAACAACTAAATTGAATATGGATATCCCGTTTTTGTTGTGCCTAGAAATGCTATGTTGTTATAATCACTATAAAACCATTATGTGAACAGTTCTCGTGAGAACCAAATGGCATTTGACACTATCAGTTATGATGTTTGTTTGAGGGGGCATACGAACTATTTACATGGTCAGTGTGGGGAATTCTTATCGGTCGAGCCGAAGAGCCTTTGTTTAAGCCCAAAACGCGACGACAACAACGATTAAATGCGGTTTGTTTTCGTAAGACAACTTCAACTGATTCACATTTCCTGACCTAATACGAAAGAGTCGCGCATGCCCACAACGTCTTTGGGTTGAAAGCAAACGCTGAGGCGCGACTTCACAAAGCCATTGATACGACGTAGCTCTTCGTTTTGTGACGTGTCGGCTTTGTGACGTTGCATTGAAGGACAGGCTACGTCAATTCCACCTTCCACTATGGTAACGTTAACACGTGAGTGTTCGTATTAGGTGTGTGGCTGCCCTAATACGAACTATTTATGGGATGGCAATTGACCAATCGGCTATCAAACAAGCTACTCTGAGGCGTAATAATAGGGGTTGCGTTCAAATGATAAAAGGTTGACAGTAATTTGATGATATTCCGTGCAGATTTTAGGAAATATCTCCCTAAAAAAATAACTATAGTCATCTGTGAGTGCATCCAAGGAATGGTTTTGAAACTTGCAGTGCTATCGCGAGAGGCGATGAATGACCTCTCGGACTTACAGAAATGGTAATGGCAATGTCGCTCATGACAATGCTTCACCTTTGATTGTTGAACCGAGCAATGGCATATTGTTATCATAACAACAATACTAATAAAGAGCGTTAATCACGAAAGCTAAAAACCTGGACTCTCCCTGATATATTGTTTAACCATAATCTAATGCTACATGCTACATCTAATGCTACATTCTTATCTTCGCAATGAATATATCATGTCATAAGTACATGTAATTTTGATCACCTTCTTCCACAAAAATGATATTAGGTACCTGTGCATTGCGTTTACGTGATAAAATCATATAATTATATCTTGTATGATTTATCACACATCATTCGCATTGACATTTTCTTCCTCCGGTAGTGGCGCTATAGTCGTGTCTTTGTCTCTTCAATGGGTGGTATTGGGTCCATTGACATTATTAACACAAGAAGCTGCTTCACCGTAGAATCAGAACGGCCATATGTTGTCAATAATAAGCCAGTAATTAAAATTGTTGTAATGAAACACTCTTGTCGAGTTACAGTGATACATACACAAATATTGTGTACAGGATACAAAAGTTGTTATCCATAAAATAGCCTTGTGTTATACATGGTATCAGGACATTTCGTCACGCGATATTCCGGCATGCGATGGCCAGGGTGTGTTTACCCTTTATCATTCTCCAAGAAGAACTTGTCTGTAAATACACTAGCTATATTCTTGCAGGGATCAAAGGTTTGTTAAATTTATGGTCTGCAACCCAGGCCAGCTTCGAGCTTAATCCTTATATGGAGAGAGAATTAAAGAGATAAGAGTAAACTGGTTGAAGGCCTGTTACATAATTTTATGTCTTAAACATCCTGCTTACTACAAACATTTATGATTAGAATGTACACAGTAAGATATAAAATTTTCTGCATGTTTCAACTTCTGCAGTAAGCATATTAACAGTATCATGACAACTTGCTTGAGCCATCGGTCATTAATCTTAAAAGAAATCACATGGAAATGATATGCCACTTTTATTTAAGTCTAGGCGACGTGAGAATGTGTGCAATTTAAATTCAATTGTCACAGTGCTATTTAGACAATATATTGTGAAGCCGGCGTGTGAAATTGAATCTGCAAATCTACGCTAAATAGACAATATATTAAGTATCCACGAGGTGCGAATCGATGCAATTTAGATGCGATTATCAAAGTGCTAATTAGACAATATATTGTTTCTTTCTGGGGAACAAGAGCTCAGCTTCGCACATATATATATAGTCTACATTTCATGCAGATCTTTCGTGTATTTCGAAACGGAAAACGTTGACATTCTCAGTATGAGCAAACTGCGAAGAATGGAATGTGCTCGCGTGAAACTTTGTCTCGATGACAGTTAAAGAGCCTTTCCAACCAAGTTCTCCATAAACAGCTTCTATTGCAGTCATACGGTTCACCCCTATTATCCACCTCCCTTCCTGTAGTTCCACCAAATCCAATACTGCCAGCGTTTTCCCATCAAGTTCCACTATTTCTATCCCATATAAACTTCATTAAGGTGCGCGATTGGCTTATATTCTATCGCATCTATTTAGAATCTAATTAGCAAAGCTGCTAATTTGCAGATATTTTCTACGATACTTTGCTATTTAGAACCAGATGCTAATTATACAATATATTCTGTTTCCCCCCAGACAAATCCACCGACCGCAATATGCCTCCTGCATCGATTCAGCTGAACGTAGGCATAAATGTTGAACGAGAATTCATTGCACTACCAGATAAAACTTGCTGAATGATCGACAATGTTCGAGTCACTCACACGAGGAACTCCAACTGATTCGGGTGAACGAGAATATCGTTCGACTTGTCCATGACGCCAATGGCAGCTTGTACCCGAGTGAGGTCGCCGATAACGCTCATCTTCCATGAATCAAAGTCATCATAATCTGTGACGTGACATGACGTCAAACGCTGAAAGGCTCTTAAACTGTCATCGAGACAAAGTTTCACGCGAGCACATTCCATTCTTCACAGTTTGCTCATACTGAGAATGTCAACGTTTTCCGTTTCGAAATACACGAAAGATCTGCATGAAATGTAGACTACATATATACATATATATGTGCGAAGCTGAGCTCTTATTCCCCAGAAAGAAACAATATATTGTCTAATTAGCACTTTGATAATCGCATCTAAATTGCATCGATTCGCACCTCGTGGATACTTAATATATTGTCTATTTAGCGTAGATTTGCAGATTCAATTTCACACGCCGGCTTCTCAATATATTGTCTAAATAGCACTAGCACTAGCATATTGTCTTCTCTGCAATCTCGCCGAGGTAAAACACATTTGCGAATCTACGCTAAATAGAAAATATATCAACTCTCCATGGCGTACGAATCTATGCAATCTAGATGAGATTATCAAAGTGCTAATATATTACCTCGCATAACAAAAACGTGAATGACAAATCTATTTGCGAATCTACGCTGAATAGACGATATATTACCTTACCATGCAGTGCGAATCTATGCAATTTAGATGATAATTAGAAGAATTATATTGCCTTCAAACCCCGCCACCAAAGATTAGCAAAATATCTTCACTATATTGTCACCAGTGCTATTTAGCACCATGTTAAGAGATAGGGGAGAATGAAAAATATCAAGGAAAAAGCCAATTGCGTACCTAGCTCACAATGTGAAGGATTATTTTGTGAAACGGCTCAACAGTGGAAAGCTGGAGAGGACGGGGAAGGATAGGATACTTGAACATTTAGGACACAAGGACGAGGATTACTAGGGTGTTTGGGGCATGAACAATTATTGAAGAAAGTGGGTTGGAGAGAAATTCGATGGGTGATATATTAAATATTGAGTGAATGAGAAGGATGAGTGGCTATTGGGAGATTTAATTGTGAGTATCCATGGTGATAATTGGTCAAAGTTGCCACCAAGAATCGGTTCGATAAGAGAGAATGAGGGGACTTGACAGATGGAAATATTACGTGATACTTCTGTGGTTATGGAAAAAGAAGGTATATAGTTTAATAAGAATGTGGGGATTACACAGTGTCTATGTGACACTGTTAAGAGGGATCATGTGTACGGCGGGTTGGGGGAAACGGCTTGTACGGCGTCTTCGCACGACCAGTGCCCATCGCGGCGCAATGGAGTGCCCAAGTACATCCATCCATCCATCCATGTTATTTTGTGGGACATCTTCTTACACTAAATCAATTTCTATGTTCACATTTCGAATAAGTCTTGGTATATCAGCCCAATAATTTTCTTCAATGAGCTGATGAATACATGCAGACATGAGTTGTCACGGACCTTTAAGGATAGCTATCCCCTTAGAGGCAGTTTTTGCACCCCCATGACAATTTGTCGTCTGTATCAATAAATATACAAGATAACCATAATAAACTATATATTTTATGAAAGCATACATCATAGGGATTCCAGCTATATGATTTGTATAACTGACACTGCTACTGTGTAGAAAATGTTCCAATTTAAAAAAATTAAAATGAAAACAATAGCGTCCATTTTTCAATTGAAATTTCATGAAAACTGTTGGTCTTGTTTCAACTTTGATGGTATACCTTGGTAGGAGACAATTCGAACTAGTAAACTCTATCTCATTTTTTTAAATTTTTGCCTGGTTTTGTTTGTATAACTATTTTACTAAAATAAATTGAAAAAAATGTACTTTTTTACGGTCGTTTGTGTTAAAAGTTGGATAATTAAAAAACGAAGCCGAACTTACAAAAAGTGAGATAAAGTTTTCTAGATCACCTTATAAGTAACAAGCATGCCAAATTGCAAAAGCGTAGCATGGATACTTTTCGAGAAATAAACGTTTGAATTTCGGATTTTGTACAAAAATGAAAGGCTAGAAATCGGGCAAAATGTGTCCAGCTATACATCTGATGAATTAATCCCTATTTTTTGCTTGAATTCTATTGTCAAATACATTTTTAATCTGTCTAATGGGACCTACACGAATTCCTGTTTATTCTGGATAACTATTACACTAAGTTTTTTTCATCAAGTCGGTTTAAAGTCCAATTTAATCTTAAAAAACCTGCTAAACTTGTTCACACCTGTGTAGATTACTTCACGGCGGGTGTCTGAGTGAAGTGTCACTGTCATAATTAGAAACAAAAATAAGGATGTTTGCATGGTTTTGATCAGAAGGGGGTACATTAATGTAAATAAGTAGGACTAATAGATAATTAGCTTACCATAATACTGCGGAAATGAGTTTTGGAAAGGGAAATTTAACAGACAAAAATAATAGTAGCCAAACCCAGGCTAAGGCAATCTGTTGAATTGTTCCAGGGCATCGGAAACTAAATTTTTAATCCTAATATTGAAGCACTTCTATTTATAATTTTTATTTCATTTTTTCACCAATTGTTAGATGAAATGGTGAATATTTGAATGAAGAAATAAAAAGAAAATGTCCAATTTTGACCCTCTAAGGGGATAGCTATCCTTAACCCATTTTAATTTCGAAATGTGGGTTACTGACTGACCGACCGATGTATAGACCCAACCCTCCCGCTGTATTTGGAGGAATAACGTTGTTTATAGTTACATGACACGAGACAATGTATGCAAAATATTAACAAGATATTGATCTCGAGGGGGCGAAGCCCCCGGAAGTGCAATATCGTGCCAATGTTTAATATACGTTCTGGGGTTTCGATCATGTAACTGTTTAATCCAATGAACATTCGAGCTGATTGTAGAGCTCCGCCTCTTTCGACCTAATCCGGAAAAAGGAAGTCAGCTGTGGTGTATTTCAATACACCATATGCGGTATTTGAAATACACCACGGATGACTTGTGTAGTGAATATATTACAAGGAAACGATCAAACGAAATTTGAGGAGTCACTGAGATAAATAATAGGGAGAAGATATCGCCCTACACACACGACTGTTTTTGGTCTATTATACAAGAGAATAGATTGAGGTATTAATGTCGAACTGGCTGGTGTATGGAGATTATCTTTTCCAAGATATGGTATCAGCAAAGCTTAACGGTTACATGAGGCCGTGGATGCCAGTTTTCCCTCTATCTTATCCACATATATGCTCCCTATCAACTTAGATCACATGCAAAGTCAAAACATGACAGGCTAAACGTCATGTACTAAAGTTTACTTTCTTCACTGATTGGAATAAATTTCCAAACATGGAGATATGACAAATCTGAGTAAGTATAACTATTCAAACTCATCTGGCAACTTATGGGATGAGCGTGAACCCTGATATTTGTGGTTGTACAGGAAATGAATATTATATTTACCTCCGCCATTTCTGATGCAGATGTAAGGGAATCTCCAGAGCGACCCCACTCCTACCGAGAATCCCAGACACGACATCATGAATTCCATCGGATTCCTCCATTGTCCTCGTGTAGAAACTTCCTGCTCACCCATATTAAGCCTGTCCTTGTCCTTCCTGTTGGAATAACTTGAATTTTGACAAAACATTTTATCAATCTCGGATTTATATAGTGGTTTATTTTTCCCATGTGTCACTAAATCACAGTAACATTACCAATGGCACGGCTACATGGGTCAAGTTTCAGCATAACGTTTTGCGACGGAGACGTATATTCTTTGTTTGTCATCCAATGAAATGACTTAAATTAGGACGAAACCAATTCAGTTTGTTCGGAAGTTCATTGCATCATTCATTGCATACAAACTGGGGCAACTAATTCCAGGAACCACAGCCGGAACTATGCTGAAAGACGAAACCGGATTATGCTTCAGAAGCTTGTTTATCAGCTCGATTTCAGCCAAGTTCCAAGAATTCTGCAACTACTTACTGAATACGAATGACCCGGATTCGTATTTTCAGAGTTACGTTCTCAAAATTACACTACATCCGGAATCAGAAGGGTAAGGAAAACTGTGCTGTCTCAGTTGATTAACATGTGATGTCCGATTTGAAGATCATTTGATAGGTTGTTTTGCCGAAAATACTGTATAGATTCTTACGAAAGTCAGCTCCACGGAAAGCCATCAGTGTCATAACTTCTTGTTTTCCACACGTGGTAATTCTCTTTCCCGCACGTCGAAAATACAGCCACTGGTTTAACTGGTAATTATCACGTGTGGATATTTCGACCAATTATTCAACTAGGAAATACCACACGTGGAAATTATTTACCACGTGTGGAAAATATCAACCAATTATAGAACTGGGAATACCACGCGTGGCAATTATTTACCACACTTGGTATTTATCATTCAATCATTAAACTCAGAAATACTACGCGTGGTAAATAGTTTCCACACCTGGTATTTCACTGGGTTTCCCACACGTGGTAATTCTCTTTTCCACACGTGGTAATTCTATTTTCAAATTCTACCAATTAAAATAATCGTTACAGAAATCAGATTTACGCATTTTATGACGTCAAGGAGAACCATAACGCAATTGCTTTAGCCACACCTGTGACTTAGCAAGCCTACAAAGTTTCAGAATTCAATCCTGTCAAAACCGTAAGGCTTGATATACAAATGGTACATTTGATAAAAAATAACACTGCCTCTCATTTCTGAAGTGTGTTTCGGAAGCCCATGAGGGTGTGACCAAAACGGTGCGTTTCCTCGTTTTTCTTCATAATTTTAGAATTTTTGTGCACAAAAGTTGCCAAAAGTATTTTATTTCGCATCAGATAATTATCTTACTAATTTATTACTCAGTTTCGTGGGGAAAAATGCGTAAATAATAACTTGAGAAATCTGAACGTGTAATCGACCAAAAAACATTTTTAGAATATGACGTCACTGTTTTGTCACCAGAGCGTCCATCATGGATTTTGTTATATTTTCTGGTGGATTTTGACCAAGCTATATTGTGGGAAGATTCAGTTCCCTAGATCAAGGGGCAAGAAAAAGTTTCGGGCATTGGGAAAACATCCAATATAGTATCTACACGTAGACACAAAGCGAGGGTGGAATATCATAATTAAGGTAAAATATACACTCGGAAAGGATGCAGTATTATCCTAAAAGTGCACATCAACATTCATTGAGAGTGGAATATCATCATCCTAAGGCTGCACGCTTTGATGGGTAAAGTACAATATGAGCAGATAAACACCTAGTAAAGGTGGAATATCCTCCAAAATGAGCAAATAAACACTTATTGGATGTGGAATATCATCCTAAATAGTCATACAAACACTTGATGAATGTGGAATATCATCATAATTGCTCACATAAACATTTAGTAAATGTGAAATGTTACTTAAATGGTCACATAAACACTTAGTGGCTGTGGAATATCATCTTAAATGGTCACACAAACACTTAGTGACAGTGAAATATCACCCTAAACGGTCACATAAACACTTAGTGACTGTGGAATATCATCCTAAACGGTCACACAAACACTTAGTGAGTGAGGAATGTCATCCTAAATGGTCACACAAACACTTAGTGACCGTGAAATATCATCCTAAATGGTCACACAAACACTTAGTGACTGTGGAATATCATCATAATTGGTCACGCAAACACTTAGTGAATGAGGAATATCATCCTAAATGATCACACAAACACTTAGTGACTGTGAAATATCATCCTAAACGGTCACATAAACACTTAGTGACTGTGAAATATCATCCTAAATGGTCACACAACAATCATCGGAGGTGCAATATTATCCACATATACACTCGGTGAAAGTGAAATATCTTTATAAAGGGACAACTACAACTTAAGTGAATGTACAGTATCATCCTAAATGCATGTGTACGTGAACGCTCAATAAAGGTGGAATATCATCCTAAAGGTGCACATGAACATCCAGTACAAGTGAAATATCATCATAAATTGTCACACAAACACTTAGTGACTGTGGAATATCATCCTAAATGGTCACACAAACACTTAGTGACTGTGAAATATCATCCTAAATGGTCACACAAACACTTAGTGACTGTGAAATATCATCCTAAACGGTCACATAAACACTTAGTGACTGTGAAATATCATCCTAAACGGTCACATAAACACTTAGTGACTGTGAAATATCATCCTAAATGGTCACACAACAATCATCGGAGGTGCAATATTATCCACATATACACTCGGTGAAAGTGAAATATCTTTATAAAGGGACAACTACAACTTAAGTGAATGTACAGTATCATCCTAAATGCATGTGTACGTGAACGCTCAATAAAGGTGGAATATCATCCTAAAGGTGCACATGAACATCCAGTACAAGTGGAATATCATCATCAATCATAAATCATTCAGGCCATAGAAGGCTACTCGAAGGTGGCCACCCATCATAATGTATTATCACTGCCCACCCCAAATCAATGCAGTATGGGTGGCCATCCCTAAGCCATTGTGGTCACCCTTAATCAATTATGGGTAGCCAACAAATGTGATCGATAAAAAAATGAAAATAGCTTTCCGAATACCTGTGGGTTTTTTCCTCTCCACCAGCCAACCACTGTCAATCTATCCAACAGAATGAGTGCGTACACTGTGGTTCGCTCCACACCCGATATAAACCTAGCTCCTATCTTGCCTGGGTTATATTATTATGCTCCTTAAAATGCACAATATGAGGTCACCTATCACCCATTGTAAACAAGGGAATTCCACTTATCATGGCCCAGCTGGCCTATTGACTGTCGGTGGAGCCTTGGATATTGCATACATGTATGCAGATACAAGTACGCAGATGGCTGGACAGGACGGGTCTATTTCAATTTATACTATTTATCAATAATACAATGACGTTTCATGAATTGAAAATAAATATCTGGAAATAAAAAACTGAAATAGAGCTACGACGTTTAGATTTGTTTCGTGGTGTGAACCTTCGATTTTGAGGCGTCGCTAGCCTGGATGATTGACATGTCGCAAGAACTGCAATTCCACTAGTTAGAATTAACACGACAAATACCAATTTGTACATGATTACATGTATTATCGAGCTTTCGGAATGTACTTATTCCATCATCAGGATTTGTTTAAAACTGAAATTCCATACGGTGGTGTCATGTACGCCATTCACATTGTTTACGTCACGATAGTAATGTTATTCTCATTGGTTTCTTCGCGTTAGCAATGTTACTAACATTGCTCGTGAACGCATTGCTTCAAGAGTGTGTATATGAATGAACCAATCAAATCTTTCGAGCCGTGGGCAGGGTTCAGAAAACTGAATTTCATTGATGACAAAAACGGACATAATACTGTCCACTGTTTTTGCAAGATGTCGCCCTTGTGACCAGTATCTAATTCAAACTCTTTTCAGACAGATATTTCTCTTCATTTCCCCTGAAAATTACATTATGAAACTGGGGGTGGAACCCGTCTAATATATGTCATTATGTAATTACCTTTGAAATTTATCGGAAGTGACGTCATCTCCGCTTCATTCCAACGCCGCCAGCGCAACAGCAAACGACACCGCCACCCGACCCCAATCCAATGTAGGGATTTACCTTTTACATACTATATACATGTGATGATAATATATTGTATAGATATTTGAAAAGCTCCAGCAAATGACTATGTTATCAGGATGCGTGCTTGTTGGGAGGGGATTTAGCCAAAAGGCGAGCCAGCTAAATATCGTATAAAAGTGCGTGAGGGAAGCTCGAGCTCGTGAGCGCAACTTGCTTATCACAAGTTTGTAAACCAAACGACATTTCCTTCAAAAACATTTGAAATTTTCTCTTCATACAATTTGTACAACGTCTATGTACAATATTTTGCCTAAGTACCCGTAGTCATGGTACCGGTATATAGGCATGCGCCATTCATAAACCCGGATAATTACTCGTCGGAGTAAACTGTCGCGATGAAACGAAAGCCTTGAAGTTCGACATAAACGGCGTCAACCCGTTTAATTTTGGGTTTAATTTCTTCTGTCTGCAAGCTATTTTATTACATATATATATACAAACTCATACGGTACTGGATATTAGAAAGGGAAAATGTCGATCAGATTGATGGTTCTGTGCGAGAGAGAGTTGTTGTTGTTGTTGTTCGAGAGAGACCTTGCGTCCAAGGTCAAGGTCTCCGAAAGCAGGCACAACCACTTATCAAAGGTCGTACTTTCAGAGCGTTTTCCTCAGAAATTGTTGTTACATTACTTGGATGTGACTACATGAATCGATAGCAAGCGTCAGATCCGGCAATCGGTAATCAGCTGTCGTTCACAAAAAATCCGTGTCAATACCCTATCATTGCCTTTTTAGTACGCTTTCATTATATGCGATTAACTATCATATATATGGCCTGGTAATATTAATAAAAAGTTGAATTTTTCTTGAAAAGTTCGGATCAAATGGTGGAATTTCCGGTCGAGCCGTGATGCAAGATCTATCAATGTGGGGGTGATCAGTATATTTCTCTACCAAGGTGATAATATAATATATACAATGATCGTCGATATCAAGATGTTGATTTCTAAGATAAGTGGCGCCTTCGTACATACTAACCGAATAATAATTTATCCACGAGGAACACGCAGTTGTGCCATACTGACCGGAAATAGGAACTCAGTTTTGGTGGTCATCCATAATAGTTCTTTCCTGAATGGACAACTCTGCTAAATAGTCATAAAAACGGTGTTCGTTCAAAGCGTGTGGAATTTTATTTATTCATTATATAATGGCATTGGCCCCGCATGCTTTCAACGCTGTCTCCGGAACGACAAAAAATTGAGAGGTGACACTCCTTGACTATTTATTTTATTATATTTTAGTCATTTTAAGCCTATTTGCATAACCACCTGAGCAGAGGATCATGGGTAAATTCAAGACGGCGGGCACGAGTGATACAAGAAAAGTGATGTTTCGTCATTTCTCTTTGAAACCCCTGCTTTTCCCGAGGAAATGTGAGCAAAAACTATTCTATTTCACAACAGATTAATATTTACAATCATGCAGTTTTTAGGGAAAACTACAAAATAAAAAATTTAAAAAATCTGACCAAAACAAAATCGAAAAATCTGACAGAAAAATCGACCAAAAAATGTCCTTTTTGAAAATGACGTCACTGTAATATTTTTATGGGTATAGTGTTGTAATTTTCAGCCCCCTATCTCAATAAGGAAAATAATTAGTGGGGCAGGGGGTACCCCCCTCCCCCCGGCCTGGACAGGTCCCAAAAAGTCCAGGACAGATAGGATTAAGGTGCACTCAAATAATCCATTATGATTATTTATCCTCACAAATTCATCAGCAGGATATTTATGAATGTGAACACAAGCTTCCTTATGTCCGCTCTCTCTCTTGGGTCACCCAAAGAGGAAGGATATAAGGAATGTGAAGCAACATTATCTATAGATCAGAACATTTCTGACTACTCGGCAAGCCTGCATGCCTCAAAGCTACTCCGTAACATGGAGCAGAATCTACTTGAAATATATATATTAAAAATACATAAGAATTTTTTTCTTGAAATTGCAAAGATAATTCATGCCGACGTCGACCCTTCAGATGTGAGCTACTTTATCTTAACCGAGAAGTTGGGTTTAGTGTGTAGATGTTTGTTTCTTTCGACATGTTACTTTTCGTAAGTTCATGAACTGCCTATTAAATACGAATATATATATGGTTTATTTGTGCACACTGACAAACTAGTGCAATCATAAAAAGTGAACAGGGATGTATCACGTATGTTTTGGTCATTGTGTATGAATTCATTATATATCATTCGTGGAAAGCGCCTTGACCTACATTCAACTCTTAAAAACATGATTATCCGTCTATGTCACGCCACCCTTTGTATAGCACTGTATCATTAATTAGCAGCCCACATCATGTCTCTGGCCTATTACCCATGCAGAATAGGTCAACAAATTCATGTAGTATCGAGATTGGGCCATTTGGCCTGTGGGATTATAAGACTTTTGTCAGTACACCGGCATCTTTTCCTTCACCTTTATATTTTGCGTTTAACTTGATACCAGATTTCCGAAGCAGACAGAAAAAACTGCCCTGATGCCGTGTACGAAATTTGGGGACGAGAAATTCTAAACAAAAACACCAGCTGACTATCGTTTCATACATCTTACTAATAAAACACCGATCCTGTGTGTTTGGTTGTTTCTAAATTGCGGCTACAGTTTTAGTCGTCCTGGTCCTGTGGCACATATTATATATCACCCATGATAAAATTGGCTGGTTTGAAGTGATGGTCAATGCATTTTACTATCATTATATGAATCTAAATGAGTGCACGTAGCATCCGGTTCAGGTTGGATTTCACAGCTACATCATAATATCAGTACATGTCGTAAAACGTTTAAATGTTTCGGGAATGGATGTACTTGGGCACTCCATCACACCGCGATAGGCACTGGTAGTGCGAACACGCCGTGCAACCTGTTTCCTTCAATCCGCCAACACATGATACCTCTTATGAATGGCACATAGACACCTAGTCAAGTATCAAGACTCTGATCTATTATCAGTCATGTCGCGTGATCTTCCATGTGTCAACGAGGTAGATAAACAACGTCGGAAACAGACCAGAAAATTACATTCACTCCCCCCAAATCGCCACTATCGTAACATATGGTTCTATCGGTTTAGAATGCCACCAATATTAGAAGTTACAAACACTTACTTGCACTCGAAATGCGGCAGAGAACAGAATGTATCCAGACCCACGATCACGGCTGCCATGTCATTTTCTTGTCTTCGCAAGTTCGCTGACAAGGTACGAGTCTTTTCACACAAGGACAAAATGCGATCCCGTTAAATTGCAAGACAAGGGGTGCACTTGTCTAGACCATTGGTCCCATCCTCCCCACAGCGCATGCTCCATTTCGCAGGCTCATTTATCATCCCTGCCTCCAATAGCGGAAGTTGACCTTTACTACGTTGCTATGACGTATAGGGGGAAACCAACGAACGCACGGTTCAGTTTGAATCCGGCCGAACAACTCCTTCAGTGTTGCACATGAGCGAACTACATTTCATATGCTCTGTCCAGATAAACAGGGGGAATTATCTCCAGATAATTCTTTTTAACGCTAGGTCAACAGAAGTATTATGCAGACTTGAAAAGTAATCGAAATGTTCGGTAAACATCTATTTTACTATATATGATGTCACATTTGGCGATGTACGCGAAGGCACCGAATCCGGTCCAAAAATCTGACTGGTGGCTGGGGTGTTATTAGACCCCCAGCGAGGTGGTTGCATGGGTCCGTTTTTCGGTCACCATTTGCTACGAAACTGTGGAGGCCAACCAAGACTCGTTACAAGACTCGTACCTTGTCAGCGAACTTGAGAAGACAAGAAAATGACATAGCAGCCGTGATCGTGGGTCGTGATACATTCTGTTCTCTGCCGCATTTCGAGTGCAAGTAAGTGTTTGTAACTTCTAATATTGGTGGCATTCTAAACCGATAGAACCATATGTTACGATAGTGGCGATTTGGGGCGAGTGAATGTAATTTTCTGGTCTGTTTCCGACGTTGTTTATCTACCTCGTTGACATATGGAAGATCACGCGGCATGACTCTGATAATAGATCAGAGTCTTGGTACTTGACTAATAGACACCATGTAATCCTCAGATTCTTCTTGAACGATATACCTTCTTCACACTCAACACAACCTTATACTCCTCTTTTCTCATAACTGCAGACGGAAATATCACATAATATTCCCATCTGTCAAGCCCCTTCTTTCTCTCTTATCGGACCGATTCTGGCAGCAACTCCTACCAAATATCACCAAGAGCAAGAGATCAATCCAAGATGGCCACTAAACCGTTCAGTCAGCAGACCGTGGCCTTCCCCATATATTGCAGTGGCCTAGAATAAAGCAGGTGTTCGCTCTAGTTGGATTTTTCCCTTCCGCGTTGCTCTCGGTTTGTCTATTGTCTCGTTCCAAGCCGGTCGGTATATTGTGACGTAATGCCCAGGTATTCCCCAACTCTTTTTCAGCCCAGCGGGGCCAGTCTAATGGGAATTTCTGATTCATGATCTATCATATTGTAACTGCTGTGGACCAGCGAACCTAACAGGCCTTGCTATAGGACAAGTTTTAGATTATTACTTTTCCGTTCATAGTTACAACTTCTATCTTTCCGCTGCCCTCGGAGGAAAACTCCAACGAAGGTGGGGTTCCCGGGTGTGAAAATTAACATGACACAGGCATCCAATCAACATGGCCAGGAGTAATCCTTGTTTAATTCTAAGTACTTTTCTAACAGCAACATCGAATGGTCCCGGCGACCATTTTGAATTGACAGACCAACTCACCCAACACTGCGGCTTGTCCCCTCATAAGGCAAATATTTCTACTACAACATGCCCCACGTTGATGAGACAAACCCTGCTATACATGCAATTGGATGGATGGAGGGATGTACTTGGGAACTTGTAGTGCGAACACGACGTCCAGTTAGGTTGACAAATACTGCAGTATTTTGTTACTATGGTTACAGTCTGTGGCGCCCATCTCCCCAACAGTTACAGCTCAGGAAAGTAACGTTTCCCCAATTGCAATTTTAAGCCTTTTTATCATATACAGCAATAGTCACCCACTATAATAAAGTGAACATACGATTGTGTTATGAAAGGCCTTTAACTTATGTTAGAAACTGTTGAAGCTTTTGAATCTGAAGTTGGTTCGTCAAATTTGGATTAAACACAAAAGAGGCGTGTAAAATCTTTCTCCGCTGTAGCTGACGTATGCGTACAGCCGCAGAGCGCGTTCATCGATCCGTGACGTGTGAATGCTACAGTATTAAAGGTCGTCAAGCATGACGAGTCAGCTGCGCACAGCTCGGCTAGCTGGGCCAGTTGAAGCTGCAAACCGTGAGTTATCTCCCCTTACTAAAAGCAGTTATCTGCGCTAAAAGCAGTTATCTGCGCATAATTTTTACCGCTATAGTTCGGAATAAATGAAGTTGCTACAATTACATAAATCATTACCTTGGTTTAGTACCAGTCATATTCTTGTGCTATATGCATATCATTAGAAAAATAATATTCGAATAGTCTATTTGAATATTTGATACTCTATTCCCGATTATACATCCCCTTAAGAAAAAATAGTCCCTTAAGCAAAAAGTACACCATAGTGAAACTGTGGTGAAGTGCGCAAGATTGTACACCACAATTTGGCTATGGTTTATTACAGTAACGTATTCCAACAATAAATAACACGTCATGCAAAAATTTGCACATATTTACAGTATATTTACTCATTCATATCTAATAATGACAACTGCGAGTTGTAATGCAAATCAACGTTTTACATACCCAATTGAGTAAAGCACTTTTTCAAGGCAAGCTGTGTTAAGAATTCTAAGGAAGAGAAGTATGCAGAGTAATAGTAAAAAGGAATTAATTCACCGATTCAGCCTGTCGGGCAATGTTCGTACTCCGAATGTATCACTATGGGACAACCTAGCCCTACGATTGGTTGATATTCAGATAAGTATACTAGTGCTTGAATATCGGTGAGTGAGTCCAAAATATTGTCTGCAAATGTCACTCAATTATCGCGCGCTGTCAATATTTACGGCCAGTTGAATTCCAGTATTGTCTTCAACGCGGAACTAGTAAAATCGGGCACCTCCGGTTGGCCTTGCTTCACTAAAATTGGTACCGGATAACATGTTTTGATACAGTCCAAGTGATCACTTACCTATTGTGACGACACCTAATTGAATTATTGGTCTGGTTTCAGTAAAGCAGGGTGCGAAATAGAAAATAAATTTAGGTTGCCCAAGGGCAACTAGCTCAGCAATTTCAGGTTGCCCGGATGAATTGTGGGTTGCCCTTGACTATGGTTAAAATTTTACTTAACTGAATGAATAAAAAGGATTAACACCAACAATAGTATTGTTTGCATTTGCTTGTTCTATAATTGCACTTTATTATGACAAGTCCACTATCACTGGAATTCCCTGTTCGTCTCAGATTGATATGAAAATAACTTTAACAAAACAGTCATTTGCATGATAACAATTTACACATCAAAGTATATTCTTTCTCTGTGTTCTTTAATTCTGAACATATCTTAAGGGGAATTAGGACTTGTGACATTTTTGAAATTTGGATCCCTTTGAAATTTGATCCCTTGGATCATGCGGTACGAGTCGGCATGCTACTTCTTCGTGTTTGACACATGTTTTTGAAAGCTGTGTAACTATAGTTTATCTGCAGACGTTTTCCATCTATGCTTGACATCAAATTTTATATCAGATATCAAATCGAAAGTGATTATCCTAATAATATTTTTTAGAGAAAAGCCTGATTGGAAATATATGCTAAGAACAATGTAATTAATGTCTTCAAAATCTGAACAGGTTTAATTGTTCATAATTCCTAGATATCAATTGTGGCTATCAAACAGATCATGCATTTTACTATTTAGCTATTCCAGTGTGACTGTTATGAAAGCAGCTTGAATAATTCTATGAGTATTCCTGGATGAATGGATTGAATGAATAGGATATCTTGTTCAGTTATTCTCTGGAAGTATAGCATTGCCCCGTATTCCACCCAATGACCTTTCAAATATTAGCAGTAAGAATTTGTTGGCTTGTGGATTTTAATACAATACATTGTGACAGTGAGGTATTGTTAGAAATGACAAGAATATCATGGCCAGAGAAAAATTTTCCCATTGCGTAAATAGCAAATTCTAAATTTACCAGACATGCCAGAGGTGGAAATTTCACTATCCATACGTGGATATGAAAATGTGAACATGTTAATAACGAGAAATATACAGGGTCTTGTACCGCTATATGAGTGATGAGATTAAAACAATAATAATAATAAACGTGTTTTTGGGCAAATTACGACGACTCAAATCCATATGAGCTACCGGTAACATTATATTTTATGCCGGCGGCATTTCCATATCAAAAACCGGCGGAATTTCCATAAAATAGTACCGTGTACCGCCCGATATGAAAGAGAATATGGTTCATGAATCACAGCTTTTAATTGTTTTTTCTCATGTGTTTATTCATTATGACGCTCTGAATTCCCTAAACAAAGATCGATCTCGCTCTGTGGTAGAGCAGTCCCGTATGGCGAGGCCATGCTTCGCCTCGTGACCGCCTGAGTCGGGGAGAACGAACTGTCCACCATGATCTCTATGGAAACGTGCGCGAGAGTCAGCGTGAACCTGTGAGAGTCAGCGTGAACCTGCGAGAGTCAGCGGGATTAGCCACAGAAAAATGGCGGCGCCCAGTTCACGCAAGTTTCAGGAATAAACTTCTTGTCTTTGACAGGTTTTATTGTCGATGAACGTTTTTTAGCAAACGGTTTCATCAGTTCAAGTCAATTTTTGCGAGTTCTAGGTAACGTCGCTGCAGATCGTTGTTCTTATCATTCTTTTAGCACCGAAAGCCTGGTTGCCCGCCGGGCTACCATGTCGTGGTGTCAGGTAGCCCGACGGATTTTTATGTTGCCCCGGGCAATCGGGCAAATGGCTATTTCGTACCCTGTAAAGTAGAGTTCTTTTAATGAAATCATGCCATTTAACATTACGAGGGATATGGAAAATAATTACTTCCTTCTAACCTGTATCTATATTGGTGTTTAGCCATTATTTTCCGATTATATATGTTCGACTGCAGGTTTCGTGTGGACCATTCAGCGTAGAAGCAGACGTGCTGTTTTCAAACATGCACTAATGACCTGAGGCTCTTTCGGGGGTCCCGGCTGTTGAGTTGGAAACACCTTTAAAGTACGACCATGCTCTTTGGACTCCAAGAAGTGATATTTAACGCATCAAATTCTCTATGTGTCGGGGGCTCAAGATGAGAGATAGCGCTAAATCTTTCTGTCATATAAATATCTTAAAATATCCCGAAACGATCTCTTATCTATCAGATCTCCATGAATGGGGAATTAAGCGATAATTCGCCTTTTGTCCTAAAGACGGAACATTTTACTATATGGGAGAATGTTTAGCCGGTCCCGATTTGTCGGTGGAGTTACAACCAATTAAACGGCCACAGCAATTTCCCATGAATTTCCCCATAAAATTGAACAACTTTTAACCTTTCCTTTTTGCTGTCTCAGGACGAGACGGTTTTAGTTAAAAATTACAATGTTGATGTATTTATGTAGATTCAGTTTCTTGATGAGAGGAGGTGCATACCGGTTTTCCCGAATTATCGGACTATACGACAGGCTAGCCCTACGATTGTTTGATATTCAAATAAAGTGCTATAGTCTGTCTATTTTAATTAGTCGTCTACTTTGGAGCTTGTCAAAAATCAGTAGATAACTATTTTCTTTTTTGCATCGTGTAGAACAAACTGAACTCTACAAAAGGACTACCATTTCTCCGTGATATCGATAATATATCACGCTTGAAATAACTTTGTAATTCTCTCCATATAAAACTCCAGCACAGTTGTTTCATGTACCGGGACTCAATTACGTAGTGGAGAAAGCACGAGTAACTGTCGATTCTTTTTCAAGAATCGACAGTTACGAGTGTTTTCTCTAACTTAAACGATAGCTTCTTTGTTGTAAAGGGTATAGATTATTTTTCCCGAATCTACACTTCCACAGCCGGTGTGTTCCGTTACGTAATTGGGTGAATATTATTGTACAATGAAGGTGCAGTTACGAGTCGGCTTCTCGGACTCAGTGGTATATTGACATACTTCATGTAAGCAGACATTGATTTTGTCAAGAAATTCAGCGCTAAAAAATCGGTGGTCTCGGTGTAAGAAGAAGTGGTATCTATTTGTTGCACATTTGTGTCCCTTTGGTCAAAAATATCGCTTCGCTATGTTGATATTATATTATCAGTTTTTATCATTTTATTGTATGACTTTGTATTTATAAAATGAACTGTAGTATTTAGCTGTTGTGCGTAGTCGACACATCGCCTGGTTATCTTCGTTCCAGTTTACGTGGCCAAATTAATAATTGTGTTAATGTTTTGTCCGTACCGTCATGACTGCCTGTACCAGTTCTATTGATATGACGGATCCGCTGTAAACAATTTGAGCAGGTCAATACTCGGTCAATTCTTTCGAGGGGACGTAGAGACTTGACGGCAGAGTCGCTCACATCTTCATTGATGAGAGCGTCTGCACTGTGATTGTCTTTTGTTTGTTGATATGTGTGACTAACTTTTACCTAACTAACTCAACTGACATGGACATTCCTAGGATGGACAACCAGGAAAGATTTACGGTGTTGAAGCGACTCCTTTCGTTATGATTTCGGAAGTGGATTTACCAGGAAGTGCCTTGTTTCACTTGGATTTGTTGTGTGTTTTCCAGATTTGTTGCAGGTTTAAAACAGCACACGCCTCTTCTCTATTTCGGAATAGAAAATCTCACCAGCCTGTGTGTACTAAAGGGACTATGCATGTGTGAAAATAACATGTAGTGGCTGAAGTACATTCTAGAAAAATAATCTACAGTTGCTGAATAGTGTGACGTCACAACTATCGTTTAAATATAGGGAGCCGTCATAATGTATTCGGGTTGTCTAGCACAGAGGTCAACAATGCCGTGTACGGTCATAGAGGTCTGTGCGGTTTATCATTCGACAATTTCACTGGGCATAGGATGTAAGCGACACTCCCACGGACCGCCTTTTATTACTGAATACGGAATCAGTGACCTTTGTACCCGTGATCATGAATACATTATGACGTCTCCCTATGCCATTGAGGCTCGGAACATGAAACATCGGTACTGGAGTTTTATATGGAGAGAATTACAAAGTTATTTCAAGCGTGATATAATATCGATATCACAGAGAACGTAATGGCGGTCATTTCGTAGAGTTCAGTTTGTTCTACACGATGCAAAAAAGAAAATTTATGCAGGGTTAACTACTTATTTTCGACAAGCTCCAAAGTAGACGACTAATTAAAATGGACAGACTTTAGTGGTAGAATATCGCTGACTGAGTCCAAAATATTGTCTGTAAATTTCACGCAATTCCTCTGTGTAATTAACGCGCGCTGGCAATATTTACGGTCAGTTGAATTCCAGTATTGTCTCTAACGCGGAACTCATAAAATCGGCCACACCAGGTTGGACTTGCTTCATTGAAATTGGCACTGGATAACATAATGTTTTGATGCCGTCTAAGTGAGCACTGACCTATTGTGATGAAACAAGATGAGATGTAAAACTGAGATGCTATAAAAAGAGTTTTGATGTTTCAGGAGTTCATTTATGGAACTCCCAGTCAGATAATTTCAGCAACGATAATTTAATTTCTTTAAAGGAAATGTGAAGAAACACTTGTTAAACACGGATTAACAGTTTTAAATGCATGTTTTAATCTTTGCCTTTTACTATCTTATGACTTGATGTCTACTTTATAGATGAACATAAATGCATATGAGGAGATAATCTCCAGGTTTTTACATATTTTTGGAATGATCATTTATTATGATAACTTACAAATATTTTAAGTTGTTTTTATTGTATGATGATTAATTTGCATGTGTTTCCTCGTGTCATATATATATAGTATATCGTCAAATGTATTTCATGTTGGGCCTATCAAAAACAGGTTTTAGTCAAGTTTAGTTGCCTAGAGTAATGTTTTACATCAAAATGGCCTCCACTTGATGTCATCTGCAAATCATGGTTTTTATTTTACTCAAGGCATTATTCTTAGCGCATTGTGCAGATTTATATAAAAAGCAAAGGATCTCTCATCACAGCCTATCACCTTACATCCATTTTAAATCTATTTGCATATCTCCGAGATTAATATAGGATCGTCAAATTCAAAATGGCGTCCATGTGGGGTCATCTGAAAATGATACGGTGCCTGTTTATCGTCTAATTCGAAGCGCGCTGTGCAAATGTTTAAAGGTAACGTAAACGCTGGTGAACGTCCGTGGCCAGTTAAAAGCTTTTTCCTCATAGAATCCAAATCGTGTATCAGATATTTTTTTACATTTTTTTAAAGCAGTACTAAACGTTTTAACTTCGCTACACTGGAACAACATGGAGGCCTCCATGTTTGAAGAATCGTGACGTCACCGTACACTAGTTCTTCTGCCTCTGGACGTAAAAACGCATCAATTGGCAGAGGCGCAGTATTCAAGACTAGGTCACAAACATGAACGAGGATGATAGTGCGACGTGCCGGGATTACCTGGCACCTTGTGACAGCCAAATGAAGAGCAGCCCGGCACGGTAGAATATCTGACAGAATCAGGCCGTATTCTACAACGAAACTAATCTATAACATTGCATCTGTCAGTCGGGGAACGGAGAGGTGCAAAAAACGACCATGTGCGGCCATGTTATCTCAACGCAGAGAATGTCCGATGACGTAGGAGATTATCGGCACAACTGAATATTACCCCTTCCCATTGGTTTAAAATCATACCCAAAATAAACATGGCGGCGCCCTCGAGAAATTGCAAATCACAGTATTTTCTATGTTTGCGTCTTTCTCAATCAATGGGGAAAAATGGGAAAAAATCTTTGTCACGATTTTTTTAATCTTGATGGACTCTTGTATAATTCCCGCGGTGTTTTTAAAACAGAGTTTACGTTCCCTTTAAAAACAAAATCGAGTCTCTTATCATATAATTAACACCTTAGTAGTATATAGCGAGTATTTCGAGTCGCATTGACCTTTGACCTCAGACATTTGCATATCACGTGACAGAGGTCAAAGGTCAATGAGTGCACTTGAGTTGACCTGTATCCTTTCATCTTGTCTTTGACCTTGGATCATGTTTAGACATGTTAGGGTTGGGGTTTTTCCCATCACGTGTGTATGACGTCACTTCCGGTCTGGGTGAATGGGGCGTGACCTGTGAACCTGATAGAACATGTACTGACCTGTCTGTGGGGTTTTTCCCCACAATGTCGTTCACCTTCGTGTTTTTTCGGTGAGGTGCGAAGGGTACGTCCGTGTCTTTTCGGTGAGGTCCGTGAGAACATGATAGGCCATGTACTGACCTGTCTGTGGGGGTTTTCCAACCAGAATTTCGCTGTCGTCTGCTTGGGGTTGTCACGTGCCGAACACCTGGCTCCCCGAATTGCAACATCGTTGCACGTTCGCAAACAACAACAACAAGGATGAGAGATGAGAGAACAACAACAACATGTTTTTTTTTCATACGGTTTATTCTCCCCTCCAGTACATCATACCCACGCTGGGGGAGCCGCGTTGGGTATGTTTACAATTCAAGAAGACTCTTGTCCAATCAGAGGCTGCCATTTGGCGCTGTATCAGTCATATTCGTTCTTGCCCGTTACTGCGTTAGATGTATTCTCGGCTGCTCTTGTCCAATCAGAAGTCGCCGTTTCAGAAACTTTCATCTTTGCTCGGTGTGACCTAATCGGGCAGGCCTGGATATTGTTCGGGCAGCATGTCCTGAAAGAGTTATTTGCGCATCCTGATCGCATTTTCCAGGGCCTCAGTGGGTGGTAGCCCCTTATCCTCTTCCAAGTGACGCTTGGGCTTCATGATGGACCTGTGCGTGG
Source organism: Hanleya hanleyi (assembly GCA_036873755.1). Taxonomy (NCBI): domain Eukaryota; kingdom Metazoa; phylum Mollusca; class Polyplacophora; order Lepidopleurida; family Hanleyidae; genus Hanleya; species Hanleya hanleyi. Next base: position 57,249 of record JAVTVY010021584.1, on the reverse strand, counting down.
GGTCGCCTTTCATTTCAAGCGGTAGTAAGGTATACTGTTCATAGATCGCCATGGCTGTTTTCCTGATGCAGGGGCGCATTTGGGTGTACGCCTGTTGTAAGTTATCCTGTCCGGCGTTCTCGATCGCTGCAGCATGAGTATTGATAGCTGCTGTCACAATACGATCCCAGAAGGAAGGTTTTGCTTCACTTTCCTGGTATGTAGGCTGACTATCTGAGGTCAAGCTCTCCGTATCAGTATATAGACTCTCAGCAATCTCACTTTCCTGGGATGTAGGCTGACTATCTGAGGTCAAGCTCTCCTTATCAGTAGATAGACTCTCATCAATTTCTGTATCGGCTTCTTGTGCCTCGGAGTCTTCAATCCCATGTATATTTTTCTCGTGTCGCATCATATCGTAACGTCTGGTGAACGTGCGTTGGCACTCAGAGCAAGTATAAGCCATATTGATGGTTGAACGTCGACTGTGTGTGTTTTGGCAATACACTTGCTTTTATAGACAGTAACGCCCGTCAACGCTTAGCTTAACGCTTCAACGCCCTGGTGAACTAGCTCAGAAGCCCTGATTTTCATGGAATTGCCACCAATACGTCGAAATGCAGTGACGCCCGTCAACGCCCGTCGTTACGCCTTAACACCCGTCTCAACGCCCGTCAACACCCGTCGTTACGCCTTAACGCCCGTCTCAATACCTTAACGCCCTATCTTTGCGCCTTAACGCCCGTCTCAGCGCCTTAACGAGCGATAAAGGGCTTTTGGAGGCCGATTAACCTTTGAACTCTGAGTGCACTTTCGGTCACGTGACCGGAAGTGACCTTTGACCAGGTAACCGGAAGTGACCAACCCGGATGTATCCGGATGTAAAAGTCCCCGGATGTAAAAGTGCCCGGATGTTCAATTCACTTCGTCCACTGGAAAATCTCCTCTCTCCAGGTCACACGCGGCCAAGGGTACACCTTCATGGCAGGTCAGGCATCGCTGGCGATGGTAGCGGAGATCTCCGGGCTCTCCCCTGGTTGAGCTGTAACCCACATTGAAGAAATCATCTATCATTTCCATAGTTATGGGCGGGTATCTTTTGGTAACTCGTTTGGAGAGTCGAGCGGGAACCGGCACCATTTCGTCAATCTTCAACGATTGCTCGTCTGCCTTGGAATTGGCTGGCTTTTCCATTTGATCGGGTCCGGTACAGGTTGTGAGAAATGTACATCTAACATGCGTGTTTCCGTATTTATAGTTAGAGGGGAGGTGACCGTCCTAGCGACCAATCAGAAGCCATCATTTCAGAAAATAATCTTCGTTCAGTGTAACCTAAACGTCTTCGGGCAATCCATGATACTGAAGCTCGAAGCTCTTACTTCTCTCATTCAACACTGGGATCAATCTCCATCGGCTCTTCAATTCGCGTCGGCGAATCGACCTCCATGGGTTTTTTCCATTCTCAGATGCATTCCCATAGAAACTGACACCACCACCACCATACCTGGTGCACCCTGTACCCTGCCACCACCACCACCACCACACACACCACCACCACCACCACCACCACTACCACCACCGGGCACACATACCTGGTGCACCCACATCCTGGTGTACCCTACGGGCTATAGGGTACAGGGTGCACCAGGTACGTGTGCCCGGTGGTGGTAGTGGTGGTGGTGTGTGTGGTGGTGGTGGTGGCAGGATACAGGGTGCACCAGGTATGGTGGTGGTGGTGTCAGTTTCTATGGGAATGCATCTGAGAATGGAAAAACCCATGGAGGTCGATTCGCCGACGCGAATTGAAGAACCGATGGAGATTGATCCCAGTGTTGAATGAGAGAAGTAAGAGCTTCGAGCTTCAGTATCATGGATTGCCCGAAGACGTTTAGGTTACACTGAACGAAGATTATTTTCTGAAATGATGGCTTCTGATTGGTCGCTAGGACGGTCACCTCCCCTCTAACTATAAATACGGAAACACGCATGTTAGATGTACATTTCTCACAACCTGTACCGGACCCGATCAAATGGAAAAGCCAGCCAATTCCAAGGCAGACGAGCAATCGTTGAAGATTGACGAAAAGGTGCCGGTTCCCGCTCGACTCCCCAAACGAGTTACCAAAAGATACCCGCCCATAACTATGGAAATGATAGATGATTTCTTCAGTGTGGGTTACAGCTCAACCAGGGGAGAGCCCGGAGATCTCCGCTACCATCGCCAGCGATGCCTGACCTGCCATGAAGGTGTACCCTTGGCCGCGTGTGATCTTTGCACGAGGAGAGAGGAGATTTTCCAGTGGACGAAGTGAATTGAACATCCGGGCACTTTTACATCCGGGGACTTTTCCGGGTACATCCGGGTTGGTCACTTCCGGTCACGTGGTCAAAGGTCACTTCCGGTCACGTGACCGAAAGTGCACTCAGAGTTCAACGGTTAATCGGCCTCCAAAAGCCCTTTATCGCTCGTTAAGGCGCTGAGACGGGCGTTAAGGCGTAAAGATAGGGCGTTAAGGTATTGAGATGGGCGTTAAGGCGTAACGACGGGTGTTGACGGGCGTTGAGACGGGTGTTAAGGCGTAACGACGGGCGTTGACGGGCGTCACTGCATTTCGATGTATTGGTGGCAATTCCATGAAAATCAGGGCTTCTGAGCTAGTTCACCAGGGCGTTGAAGCGTTAAGCTAAGCGTTGACGGGCGTTACTGTCTATAAAAGCAAGTGTATTGCCAAAACACGCACAGTCGACGTTCAACCATCAATATGGCTTATACTTGCTCTGAGTGCCAACGCACGTTCACCAGACGTTACGATATGATGCGACACGAGAAAAATATACATGGGATTGAAGACTCCGAGGCACAAGAAGCCGATACAGAAATTGATGAGAGTCTATCTACTGATAAGGAGAGCTTGCCCTCAGATAGTCAGCCTACATCCCAGGAAAGTGAGATTGCTGAGAGTCTATATACTGATACGGAGAGCTTGACCTCAGATAGTCAGCCTACATACCAGGAAAGTGAGGCAGAACCTTCCTTCTGGGATCGTATTGTGACAGCAGCTATCAATACTCATGCTGCAGCGATCGAGAACACCGGACAGGATAACTTACAACAGGCGTACACCCAAATGCGCACCTGCATCAGGAAAACAGCCATGGCGATCTATGAACAGTATACCTTACTACCGCTTGAAATGAAAGGCGACCCCACGCACAGGTCCATCATGAAGACCAAGCGTCACTTGGAAGAAGATATGGGGCTACCACCCACTGAGGCCCAGGAAAATGCTATCAGGATGCGCAAACAACTCTTTCAGGACATGCTGCCCGAACAATATCTAGGCCTGCCCGATTAGGTCACACCGAGCAAAGATGAAAGTTTCTGAAACGGCGACTTCTGATTGGATAAGAGCAGCCGAGAATACATCTAACGCAGTAACGGGCAAGAACGAATATGACTGATATAGCGCCAAATGGCAGCCTCTGATTGGACAAGAGTCTTCTTGAATTGTAAACATACCCAACGCGGCTCCCCCAGCGTGGGTATGATGTACTGGAGGGGAGAATAAACCGTATGAAAAAAAACCATGTTGTTGTTGTTCTCTCATCTCTCATCCTTGTTGTTGTTGTTTTTCTTTCATCTGTGTATATCATGGCGTCAATGCGTTATGCTAGGGCGTTAAGGCGTAACGCGGGCGTTAAGGCGTAACGACGGGAGCTCGGAGCTCGGGGATGGAGTAGTCGAGAGCTCGGAACTCGGGGATAAGGCAGGCAGGAGCTCGGAGCTCGGAGCTCGGGGCCCCAAAATTGTTGCTTTCTATACTACTCCTAAATGTAAGATGAGGACCCGGATGTAAAACTGATACCCCACACGGTCCATTTGACCAGGTATGGGCCTTCAATCACTCAACAAACCTCCACGAATCCCCAGAATGCCTGCTTTCTATACTACGGCCAGCGCAAAATCATGAAAACGGACGATACATTAGTCCAGTCGGTTCCCACTCACAAACAAAATTACCACCCCCCATACCCCATACAGGCATTTTCCCGTATATTGTATAATACAAGCCCCTATTGTAGAGGTAAAGTCCGTCTACCGCTTTTTATATTTTCGGGGACAAATCCGCATTTACATGCACCCACCCATGACTTGATAGGCAGATCCCGATAAGCCAGGGACCGATATTCGCCCTTTGGGACAGGGTTTATAGGAGTTTTTCCCTATTGTAGGGGTAAAGTCCGTGTTCCGTTTTTTATATTTTAGGGGACAACTCCTCACTTTACATGTACCCACCCATGCACCCACACTTCGATAGGCCCGGGGACCGATATTAGCCCTTTTGGACTAGGTTGATATGGGGTTTCCTCTATTGTAGTGGTAAAGTCCGTGTTCCGCTTTTTATATTTTCGGGAGAAATCCTCATTTTACATGCACCCACCCATGACTTGATAGGCAGACCGCGATAAGTCCGGAGACCGATATTAGCCCTTTTGGGCAAGGTTGATAGGGGTTTTCCTCTATTGTAGGGGTAAAGTCCGTGTTCCGTTTTTTATATTTTCGGGACAAATCCTAAATTTACATGCACCCACCCCCACCCTACCTCTCTCAGCAGGCCCCGATAAGCCAGGGTCCGATATTAACCCATTGATATAGGGTTGATAGGAGTTTTCCCCTATTGTAGGGTAAAGTCCGTGTTCCGCTTTTTATATTTCGGGACAAATCCTAAATTTACATACACCCACTCCCCCACCCTACCTCTCTCACCCCGATAAGCCCGGGGACCGATATTAGCCCTTTGGAATAGAGTCGATAGAAGTATATTCTAGGGTAAAGTCCATGTTCCGTATTTTATATCTGAAGAAATTTTACATGCACCCACTCTGCCTCTGGATGGCAGCACCATCGATGCCAAAAGGGAATCCCCTTTTTGTTTGTTTATTTTTTGCGGAGATATACTATTGTCTCTTCGGTCACCTCCGTGTCTTTTCGGTGACGTCCGTGACTCTGCGGGCTCCTCCGTGTCTCTTCGGTAACCTCCGTGACATCTTCGGGCACCTCCGTGACATCTTCGGGCACCTCCGTGACATCTTCGGGCACCTCCGTGTCTCTTCGGGCACCTCCGTAAGTACCCGGCTGTTCCCGTGTAAACCCCGATGTACCCGGAACACACAGCTAAAGGACCCGGATATAAGTGCCCCGATGTAAACCACGGATGAACAAATCAGTACACACATTCCTATCATTCAATATGACCTTGACCTATCACCTGATCTCCCCGTGATTCCTCAAATACATGTCAGTACAGGCATCCCATCAATGGTAATATAGATTTAATATGCATTCCTAGTACCCGTCCTCTGCATGGCAGAACTGCACAACCCAGAACAAGTCTGGACATGCCTTGATCTCGGGGAGCCAGGTGTTCGGCACGTGAGCTCACTCACGCAGACGCCAGACCAGGTGTTCACCGCAACATTGTAGCGAACGTGCAACATTGTTGCAATTCGGAGAGCCAGGTGTTCGGCACGTGACAACCCCAAGCAGACGACAGCGAAATTCTGGTGGGAAAAACCCCACAGACAGGTCAGTACATGGCCTATCATGTTCCCACGGACCTCACCGAAAAGACACGGACGTACCCTTCGCACCTCACCGAAGAAACACGAAGGTGAACGACATTGTAGGGAAAACCCTCACAGACAGGTCAGTACATGTCCTATCAGGTTCACAGGTCACGCCCCATTCACCCAGATCGGAAGTGACGTCATACCGCACGTGATGGAAAACCCCCAGCCCTAACATGTCTAAAGATGATCCAAGGTCAAAGACAAGATGAAAGGATACAGGTCAACCCAAGTGCACTCATTGGCCTTTGACCTCTGTCACGTGATATGCAAATTTCTGAGGTCAAAGGTCAATACGCGGGTTAATGCGCACTATATACTACTGGCATGCCGTTGTATCCGTAGAGGCCGCAAGACGTTGTAACAGCACGTCTTTTGTCATCCACTGTTACCCCGATCTGGGTATGCGCGGATTTGAAATCGATGGTGATTTGCTTGGCGTCAGTCGTCGAATCCAGATATTCTTCAATACAGCAAGTGGACGTCACGATCTGTTTTAGTGTTGAGTCGTCAATAATCCTCCACATTCTGATCTGACCACACTTCTTCGTCGCCGAAGTCGATTCGACTGTGCACTTGTTGATTTATTTCAGTGCTCTCAAATTCGTGAAACCGGCATAGCTGCCAGGAATGTTAGTAGCTACGAAATCTAGCCCGCTAATCATAAAACAGCTTTTTAGTGCTCGTAAGCAAAATTATCTCAAGTGTTATCCAGCGACCAATCCTGCGTCATAAATATTAGACTTTCTCATGCGTTTTTCATGGTATAATGCAACCCAGCCACGCTTTGATTGTGACTGTCTATTTGAACATCAGATACTCAGTGAAATTGTTCTCATCGTTGCGGCCCGACGGCTGTCCAGAGAATTACCTTTGACCATACATTTGCAACCAGAGACACGAGTTATGTAGGACTATACAATAGAACATGTTCGCATTCGCTCATTTGATTTCTGCACTGAACATCAAGAACATTTGTGGAGGAATTAGTTGCACTCCGAGAAAGTTTGACCGTCGGCTTGAGTATGGTCAGTAGTATGTAGCAAGGATTTCGAGCCTTATTGACCTCAAAAATTTGCATAATTTGTGGAGGTCACGTGGAGGAGAGGTCAAGTGCACTATAGTTCCGGCAGAATGACCAAAAAGCTACCTCCAACACAGGAGAGTTCCAATTGTTGCAGGGAATGTATTCATCCGCGGTGATGCGATCTGGCGGTGATGCGGTCGGGGTAAAAGCTTCCGTGGAGAAAAAGTAGTCCCCAGACTTCAAATACGCTGCATGGTCCGATTGGGTCGAGTGAGGTATCAAAGTGAAGCATTCGTGAAGGGGCATCCAGTGGGTGGGTGTATGTAAAATTAGGAATTTTTTTTCCCCGAAACTATAAAAAGCGGAACACGGACTTTACCCCTAAAATAGGGGAAAACACCTATCAACCCTAGCCAAAAGGGCTAATATCGGTCCCTGGGCTTATCGGGGCCTGCCTATCTAGTCAATGGGGTGGGTGCATGTAAAATTAGGATTTTTTTCCGAAAATATAAAAAGCCGAACACAGACTGTACCCCTAAAATAGGGGAAAACTCCTATCAACTCTAGCCAAAAGGGCTAATATCGGTCCCCGGGCTTATCGGGGCCTGCCTATCAAGTCAATGGGGTGGGTGCATGTAAAATTAGAATTTTTTTCCGAAACTATAAAAAGCGGAACTTTTGGGGTATGGGGATGGTCAATTTTTTTCGTGGGCTTTACTATGGCTTGTGGGGTCTCGTTTTTCTCGTCTCGCCAAGAAAATGACAATGGGAAGGGTCCCGGAGCGAATCGGTGAAATTTTTGGGAAAAGTCACCGAGGTCTGTATATAGGCTCATACTGGCTATATGGGGGGAGGGGTGGTCAAATTTTTTTGTGGGCTTTACTATGGGTTGTGGGGTCTCGTTTTTCTCGTCTCGCCGAGAAAAACACAATGGCAAGGGTTTCGAAGCGAAACGGTGAAATTTTTGGGAAAAGTTTTCCCCTATTTTAGAGGTAAAGTCCGTGTTCCGCTTTTTATAGTTTCGGGGGAAAATCCTAATTTTACATACACCCACCCATGACTGGATGTCCCTTCACGAATGCTTCACTTTGATACCTCACTCGACCCAATCGGACCATGTAGTCTGGATACCTAACCCACATTACGCTACGTCATCCTTCGCTGCATATATAGATTTGGTCACGTTCAGTGAAAGTTCAGCAATTAATTTTAAATCTAAATACATTCCCCATGTTTCTTGTATTATAGGATCATGAATGTAGCATAGGATCGTGAATATAACACTTCTGCAGAACATAAAAAATCGAGATAATGGTCAAAAACTCAGATTGACTTTCTATGCCTTGTTGGAACACGTTACTCGAATGAACATGTTCCAGACATTGTAGAAAAACATATATTAAAAATATGATAAAACGAATATTTTTATGAGCCTAGAAGTCGAATCAATTCCTTTTTTTAATTTTGTAACCTCATTTGTTTAACCACAGTAATGTCACATTATTATGACCATGTATTTGTCTGTAGTATATCCGTGATCATAATGCATTATACTAATAGTACATCTTTTAGTTTTTTAAATGGAGATAGCCCTTAAATTCTACAGCAGACCATATATCTCGTGCCTTTTCATTCCCGAATATTCTTTCCGAATACAGTGGAATTCATTTCATGTTTTCTCGTAAGGCTCGCACGTGTGTTATAACATTTACGGATCAACGTCACGAGAGGCATTATGGGATATGACGTCGCCGCCAAGGCGAAGGTCACAGGACCCGGGGCCAGTCTCTATGTATCCCAACGTTATTAATAGAGACGGGTATCCAGTCTATCGGATCATGCAGCGTATTTGAAGTCTGGAGATTACTTTTTCTCCGCGGAAGCTTTTTCCCGCGACCGCATCACCGCCAGACCGCATCACCGCGGATGAATACATTCTGTGCAACAATTGGAGCTCTCCGGTGTTGGAGGTAGCTTTTTGGTCGTTCTGCCGGAACTATAGTGCACTTGACCTCTCCTCCACGTGACCTCCACAAATTATGCAAATTTTTGAGGTCAACGTTGTAAGATTTCCTCGCTATATACTACTATGGTCCCTATTACAGGATATGCACATAAGCCAACTTCTGAATGATGGCTTTTACAAGATTTCAAAGTTCTGTTACCTCACTACATCGGCGCGACCTTTCGAAAGGAAGCCGCCGGATATGACGAATTACCTGATCAACACTATCTTATGCATTTGTTCATACAAGGCAGCTGTCAGCATCCAATCATGTGTACACACAGAACATGCTAATAGCTATTTCTTCAAAACAATAGAAGCGGGACAGTTAACAGTTATAAGTGTACATCTCACTCGACAAATATATGTAGGTTTATTGTTTTGGTGGGAAATTTAAGCCGTACGACGTCGGATATTACAGGTTAGATTTTCTAGCTTTCTTGCATTTACCAGTTTTCCCCCATGTTGAGGCGTTTACTCCATCAGACGTTCATGATGCTCATCCATTAACATCAGATGAGTTGTTTGAGCTGATCTGTCATCACGACTCCCGAGCTGGCGTATCTAACTCCGCTTAACCCTATCTGGCCTGCCCCCCCCCCCCCTCCCTCTCTCGAATAAACTAAAATACAGAATAATTAGTTTTGCCTAAATAAAATACTTTCAATGCCTTTTAGGCAAGGAAAATGTGAAGAAATGGAGCGAAAAGATTGAAAAACACGACTCTCGTGGATACCACATGGCCGCCATTTTGAATTTACCCATGATCCTCTATGATGGGGTATATCAAAATAGGCTCAAAATGACCCCAATAAGATAAGCTTTAAAGTCACCAAGTTTCAACCACCTCGGTTTTGTCGTTTCGGATCAGCAGAGAAAAGTTCACTGGGGGTGAGGGGGGCACTTTCCGCCTCCCCCTCCCCCCGGCCAGGTAGGGTCAAGCCGGTGCTAGGGGCCGTGTGATACTTTATAGTCTCCACATGAACATCTACAATAAAAGCGCGTCTGCGATACTAAGGCTACGTCCAAGAATCCACTGTATTCTCGGGTCTGAATTTTAGGTGTTGACGTATACTATCCTGTAGGCATATGGTTGCTTTTTAGTCACCAGACGTCGTCAATTTTTTCACCTCTTGCATATTGCTCCAATTTATCCTATGTATATGGTAGGATTCTGCGGGTGAATTGTTAGTCCCCGAGACCCCGTTTACTCCTTCGGACGTCCATGATGCTCATCCATTAACATCACATGAGGTGCTTGAGCTGATCTGTCATCATAACTCCCGAGCTAGCGTATCTATTTCCGCGTAAGCTGGTGCTAGGGGCCGTGTAGATACTTCATAGTCTCCACATGAACATCTGCAATAAAAGCACGGCTGAGATACTAAGGCTACGTCCGAGAATCCACCGTGTTCTTGGGTCTGAATGTTAGTATCCTGTAGAGTCATATGGTTGCGTTTTAGTCACCGGACGTTCCAATAAGTGATGTCAAAGAAACAACATGTTGGTCATGAAGGTCAAGGTTTTTGTGAACACCGTATTGAACAAATGATGCTTATTTGCTTGTTAACTCTATCTGGCCTGGGCTTTTTGGGACCTGTCCATGCCTTGGGGGAGGGGGCGCAGGTGCCCCCCTCCCCTAATTATTTTCCTCATCACTTGAGTTAGGAAGCTGAAACTTACCAAACTATACTCTTGAGTCAAGCTCTACTAGAAAATGTAAAAAAATGAAAGATGGCTGCTTTGATGACGTCACAGGGACTTCATTTTCAAAAACTGCATTTTTGGTCGATTTTTCAGTCAGATTTTTCAATTTTTTATTCATGCAATTGCTCTGCAAAAACTGCATGATAAATATTAATGTGATATGAAATAAAGTAGTTTTTGTCCACTTTTCATCGAAAAGAAAAATGACGAAAACATCACTTTTCTGGTACCCCACGTGGTCACCAACTTGAATTTACAGATGATTCTCTGCCCGGGGGATTATGCAAGTAGGCTCAAAATGACCCCACTATGATAAACTATAAAGCCACAGCGTGTCAGCTCTCAATTTTTTGTCGTTCCGGAAATAGCACAGAAAGTTTGGTAGGGGGGGGTGCATTTTGCCCCCATTGCACCCCCAAGGTCTGGTGGGGTTTAAAGAAAGTAGCTACACGCAACAAAAACCTGATACCTACACAGATCTTACATGTTGTCAAAGTACTTTCCATCAGTGTGAGGCATTTATAACCGCATTTACCAAACTTGAAAGAGAGACCTTGATTACTCAGGGGAGAAATACATGAAGACAAAAGATGACGTCTGTTAATGAAAATTTGCATATGAATCATTAATCGAGATTTCGTTATTGAGATAAATTATGTTATTGGGAAGGGTAAAACAATTTATACGCTTCACAGATTGTTATCTGCAACATTCACAAGCCCGATGAACTTTCCATCGAGAGTTTCCGAACCTTTCTGTGTCGTAAAATATAATTAAAATAACAAACGTTTATTAAAATTTATTCAGATCATCAAATAAATCAACGTAAAACATGTCTTCCCAATACGAAAGAAATTCCTCCAAATAGATTAAAGAATGGACCAGCAAACACGCCCCATTCTGTAACTTGAGATCTGTTTCGCAAGAATTAACCCGTGTACACTTTTTCAAATTTTAAGTCCCCAATGTATTATTATGTCGATGAGCAGCTCTTGTTCACCATACACTCGCAAAGCTAGTGTGTAGAAAAAGTACACCAACTGTGTACAAACATTACACAGTCATTGTGGCAAACATTATCTTGAAGAGTGGTGCACATTACAAACAGTTGTGTGTATTACGTGTACTTGAATGTGCCAATATGATACAATTTAACAGTTCTGGGAAGAAACTGTCTTGCAAGGAATAAATATGGCCATAAATACATATTCAACGTCCTTCCAATCATTTATGAACCTACTGCAACGTGACTTTGCATTATTTACACTGTGGATGAACATCAACGAAGGTCCAGTTTGCCTTCATCTATATATGCCATAATCAAGAAATATAAACAGTGACTGTGCATACATTTTGTGTGACAATTTTAACATATCCTTTGTACATATGGAGGTACACTAGTGATGTGTGTATACATATGTGTACAGTAGTTCTGCGAGTGACGACGTAATCTTCGAAATTGGATAATACAACCTGCTCTTGTGATTTTTTTATTTTTAGATTTTTACAAGCACGATTTACGGAGCAGTTTTTTTTAGAATTGATAGTTTTATTTTGTTAAGCCTGAGGTGTTATTCTCAGGTAAAGCTGAAAATCTTTCGTCGACGACACTCCATCTTATCATTCCAATATTCAAGGTTAGAGATGATGAAAACAGCGGAACTCTCCATAAATGAAGTGACAAATAGCTGTATCACGTGACCTATGATAAGACCAGAAGAAAAAAATCCATGTTGTTCATAATTATGAAACTGGTACGCTAAATTAAAAATATGAACGATACAGTTTCCACACAAATCCTCTAGAAAAACTACAACAGTTCTAAAGTTTCCCATACCTGGCCTTTATTGCCATTATGTCGCGGAGATAAAGTACTCCTGACCTTCACATATACCAGACATACTCAAAACCACGATAGAAACAACATGCCCACTATGAGAATGGTCCCAGCAGTAAGCACCGTGCCTCTACCATTCCCCCCATATCCTGGAGGATCAACTCCAGGCACGGTCAAAATGCCACTGTTACACAGGTCAGCCGATGAACATCGTTCGAAGCAAGCGATGAAATAAATATCCTCGTCACATGTCTGTGTGAAGGTCCCACATCCTCTCCAGAATGACTGGAACTCCTTTATATCTGCATAGACAAGTGCAATACATTAGCAATGTATTACAGGCTCGTAGCAATGTATTACAGACCTGGAACATAACAAAATACAAATATCAGTCCTTCAGATTTAATGGAAACAGATCAATGGCTTGTTGAGAAATTTGTGGAAGAAGTGAAAACGTGTCTTTGCAGCATGAAACTTTTCGCGTGACGAGAAAGTTGACTTCATCATGCGCCGTTTGAAGTGGGCAGCACGTTGGAGATAAGCGGGTGGCCTCGACTAGAGAGAGAGAGAACACAGAGAAGATTCAAGGAATACTGAAGGAAACCTTTGGTGAAGAACGCTCAGTTCATCAGCTTTTCACTGAATATTATGAAAGAAGACAAGAAGATGGTGAATCACTCCGAGCATTGTCTCACGGGCTTAATCGGGCATGGATCTTGTATTATGTGAATGTTGTCTCAAATAGGGGTATTGCTTTGCGTGACCATTTCGCGGATGCTGTTAAAGATGATCAACTTCGAATTGCGCTGAACCATTCGAGAACACCCAAACGTAATCTTCCTCGTCTGCAAAGATGAGACAATGCGTTACATGGACGAGGAAAAAGGGTTGAAGACAGTACAGAAGAGACCAGCAGTCAGTAGGGAAATAGTGGTCTAAGGCTGGTGGTCGCTAGCCTCACACCGCTGAACTGGCACGGGTTCGAGCCCCGCTGGTGCATGTGTGAAAGTTTGCCAGTTACATGCCGACGGGCGGTGGTTCTCTCCGGGAACTCAGGCTTCTTCACCTCTACAACTGGCGGTCACCATATGAGTAAAATAACATTGAGTGTGACATTACCCCACCAACCCCCCCCCCCTCTCCCACCACCACCACCAACTCTACAAGAGCAGGCAATTCTGCTGCTTCGTCAGACAGTCTGATATTTCACCTGGAACAGTAGACCAGAGCATTTCAAGTCCTAACATTGGAAGTAGGTGAAGCTAGCCAAACAACAGTTTCTGACAATGGAAATGCTCCTCCAGAAAAAGGCAAGGTGTATATCGACGACGAAAGGAGTCCAAGTCTGATACTTATTGGAGGCCTATCTGCTTTTAATGTGACAAAGCAGGTCACGTGGGAAACCAGCGCGTAACATCAACTATTCGTGACAAGCGTCAAATGGCAAACCCTCTGCAACCACGAGTCGTATAACACGTGGGGAATCTACAGGCTCATCAACTTCGTCTTCTCCACCTTACATTAAAGAGATTTACAACAAGGCAGTTGGTGGTTGTGTAGTCACAAGAATGTTTATGGATGAAAATGAGGTACCCTGCTCTCAACACCAAATGTGATCCGGCTCATGTATATTGATAACACGAAAACAGCTGATTGTTACGTCATGAACAATTCGAAAGTAACGCCTCCTATCGCCTGCATTCGGAAACACTACACTAGATGAAATCAAGGGATGCAACTCTCATAGGGAATGAACTCCGAATTAATGGCCTACATATGAACGGGAACAGTAGTAGGCGCACACCCGCCCACATTATCATAATTAATCATATAGGTGAGCAATTGTCAGAATTTTCGACCCATAATACATTAATGTGTCTTATCTAAATTATTATGTTGTATGTATATATACAGTAAATAAATGCAGCGAAACCGCCTTTGTGTGCGGCAAACATAATATTGTTAAAAAATCATGACGAAGTCAACTGGTTTGATTTTCTCAAAGCTTTATTCGATCTTATATATACACACATGTAATATTGACTTGGATACTGTAGTCTAAGCGACAGTATATCTAACGTTAAAGAATTAGTGTTTCATTGAATCGTATTATTGTGTTATATATCATGGTTTTTATTGTTATCATCCCTGTTACTGGGCCCACTGTTCCTGTATGAGAGTGAATTGAATAAACTACACTTGACTGGTCCCCGTAGTGTAATTTGCCGAAATCCTTGTGTCTGTAACCGTGTTGATGATGAGATGCCTCCCTTATCCTAGAAGGTAACGCAATCGTTTGCAGATTGGTTCAACCGCTGGCAAGGTTGAGATACGTCGGCCTTGGTATAAAGGCAATTGAATAAGCTAAATGAAGCAATTTTGTACATGCTCTACAGTGAAACTGATGAGCAATGATGGCATGGACTTGCCGACCGGCAACTTTTGAGCGGATGGAAATACATGTAGTTTGCTCTGTCGTGAAGTAAGATGAATTGACAATTCGGAAATCAACGAAGCAATATCTCCGAGAAGTTCCGAATGAATTCTAAAGTGCCCGAAGGCAGGGTTGTCATGTGATATGGGGATGACGTATCCGAGATGTCACCTATTTGGGTTAGGCTACATTGATTGAGCCCGTCGTGGTCATGCTCGTTCGACGAACGATTCAACCGCATGCCCGCTAGTGAGTCAGTAACTCAAGAGAGGCGATTTTGGAAAGCTGTTTCACAGATTTAAAACATGTTGAGCACAATACCAATACATGGTGTTGAGTAAGCGCCTATACCCGATTTGTCCTCAAGGCGCTTTATTGGTGTTGGTTAAGGTACTCGCAAACTAATGGCAAACTAAATAAAGAAATAAAACACTACCGGGGAGGGAGGGAATTTGGCTTAATGTCACACTCAAGTTTGTTTCACTCATATGGTGACAGTCAGTTTGGTTGGTGGAGGAAGCCGGAGTACCCGGAGAGAACCACCGCCCCTCGGTAAGTAACTGACAGGCTTTCACACATGGACCAGCTGGGCTCGAACCCGTGCCGAACACTACCGGTATTTGTTATACACTGGGTATCTAATTATACTGTTTACTATTATATATAATTATAATTGGTCGGTAAAATAGCTTGCTCAAGCTGGTATTTGTATATTTAACTATTGTACCGACGTGAAATAAAGCTTCTTGAATATGTTTATACCCTATAATATAATATACCAATATGCAAAAAAACAAGAATTCGCTCTCTCGCCCGCCACAAACTTCTAAAACCCACACATCTCACTAAGTTTGATGGCACGAATTTTCATACAATATTCTTTCGTCATGCATCGATGATTTTATGAAATTCCATCGTTCTATCATATAAACAGAGCGACATGTAGAGGTCTGCAAATAAGAAACTCATTTAGTTCACTTTTCTAGTTTTTGTATTGTATTTCGCCACAAGACCGCTGGAAAGTCACATGATGCCGCCGAATAGGGGAATTCAGCCAACGAATGTGCCGTTCTAATATGCACGTATCTGGGTCAACCAATGATTGCGAAATATGGCACAGGAATGCGCATTGGTGACAGAAAGCGCGCGTGAACTAGATAAGTATCTTATGCGAAGACCTCTACATATGACTCTGGCTATATGGTGGAACAATGGAATTTCACTAAATCTCTCGATGAATAGCGAAAAAATATACTATTAGTATGAGGATTCGTACCATATCAAACTTAGCGAGGTGGGTTTGTTTTAGAATTTGTCTCAAACGAGAGACCAAATTTTAGTTTCTAGCCTACTGGTATATTATACTACATAGGGTATACGCAGTGTATACAACATTGTGAGTTGCTTGTGTGTTGGTCAGCATCATTGTTTGGTTTTAAACTGCAAAGCTTCAACTTTTTGGCTGTGGATGCCCGAAGTACACAAAGCTGATCAGTGAGGGCGAGCGATGTTCTATCAACCAGAAAGAGAAAGGTTGTGGGATCGTCATGGCTACCGTATGTATCAAATAGAACTAGTAACCAACCTTTTTGATATACTCCCTTTATGGTGCAAACATCGCCAGCACTGGTGCATTTCACTGTTTTGGCAGTGGTAACATTCCAGGGTTGGTTCAGACACTCCTTCCCCTCATCCGTAGTCGTATATGTGTAGCTACACGAGTAACATTCTATAGCTAATAAAACAAAGAACTCGATAATACTGGAAATTGCATGTATATGTAGGTTGTCAGACATCAAACAAATCTGAAGAAACAAAAATCCGTAATAGTGGTAGCAATGAGGTAGTGTAACAGGGAAACTGTTCTAGTCTGATGATGGTTTGTTGCTGATCACTACCCTCACAATGATCTGGCGGAAGGTTTCACCAACCTGCAAGTATAAAGCGAACTCCCAGCGGGTGACATCTACCTGCACGTGACCAGTCAAAACTATGGATTTCTTGTCCAGGATTCTGGACGATGGGCTTGTTCGTATGTTTCCAACCATTCAGTCAGCCAGACTGAGCCTTGTAGCAACTACTAATGACACAATTGTCGCAATTGTGTCATCAGTAGTTGTCAGGTCGACAGCTAATGTCGCATGCGACATTAGCTGGCAACTCTGCATGCAGAGTCGACCACTAATGACGCAATTACAAGTTGTGACATTAGACCTGACAACTGCTAATGACACAAATGTCGTAATTGCGACAATTGTGTCATTAGTTGTTGCTACAGAGCCTCGCATCCCAACAGAATCCCACAATAGTGCGATACATTACATTGACACGTCCCTTACAAAAATATCTTATAGGATCCTATAAGATTTTGAAAAATCCTATAAGATTTTGAAAAATCCTATAAGATTCTGAAAAATCCTATAAGATTCTAAAAAATCCTATAAAATTCTGAAAAATCCTATAAGATTTCTAGAATTTTGGAAATTTTCCCACAAACTTTTACAGTAACATAACATTATAAATTAGAACTACATGTATACAAGTTTCAATGATCTTAATTAGCTCTGGGATTATCCCAGCTTAAAGTTGGCTGATTTGATTTCACTCAGTGACATCAAATCTCATTTCCATGAAATCACTAAACATCAGATTTGAACTTCACAGTTCAAAATAGCCGCAACTGTGTGAAATATTTACATGTGGTTACTGACATATTACTCAGAACTGTGAACACTTTTGGATCTTTGAAAGTGATCTGTACCATGGGTTTCCATTTGAATAAAATAAAGATATTTATAATATCAGTCTCTCAAATATTAGTGTTATCAAAATAGTATCATATTAGACAAGAAATCGTGTTGAATTTAGATTTTATAATCAGTCCAAATCCATGATTTTATAGTAAAATTGGACAAAATGGGAAAAAATATTTTTAGAAGAATCAGTTCTAACATAATGTCAGCAACAAAAAATGCCCATTAAAGAATAATTTATATTATCCTCTTCATTATTATCAATTATTTAAATATAATATATATACATGTATATATAATTTCTGTTTCTGATGGTCTTTTTCCTCTTCACTGTCTCATCGAAATGGGTGGAGTTATCTGCCCTTGATAATTTAATTGAACACCGGGGGCGCCACCATCATGTTAAAACAACAACAAAGAAAAAATGACTGACCACATGTGCAAAAATCCATGAAAAAAAATTCATACTGTATTGTGTTATGAATCGGGACCGACACACGAAGGCAGGATGCGAAGTCGCGAAGTCACGATGCGAAGCGCGAAGTCACGATGCGAAGTCGCGAAGTCACGATGCGAAATCAAAACAGCGATGCGCGAAGCGCGAAGTCACGATGCGAAGTCACGATGCGAAGCGCGAAGTCACGATGCGAAGTCGCGAAGTCACGATGCGAAATCAAAACAGCGAAGCGCGAAGTCACGATGCGAAATCAAAACAGCGAGGCGCGAAGCGCGAAGTCACGATGCGAAATCAAAACAGCGAGGCGCGAAGCCACGATGCGAAATCAAAACAGCGAAGCGCGAAGTCACGATGCGAAATCAAAACAGCGAGGCGCGAAGCGCGAAGTCACGATGCGAAATCAAAACAGCGAGGCGCGAAGCGCGAAGTCACGATGCGAAATCAAAACAGCGAGGCGCGAAGCGCGAAGTCACGATGCGAAATCAAAACAGCGAGGCGCGAAGCGCGAAGTCACGATGCGAAATCAAAACAGTGAAGCAAGCTTCCGCCATGCGAATCAAACAGCGCAGCTACTCTGAAGTCACGCATATGAATCAAACAGCGCAGAGGTGCGCGAAGCGCGAAGTCAGGATGCGAAATCAAAACAACGAGGCGCGAAGTCAGGATGCGAAATCAAAACATCAGCATTGCGCATGATCCTATCAAAACGAGGCCGGTTTGTAGCCCTGATTCCTAATATACATTGTAGGGGCAATTGAAGATTACTGCTGGTTGTTGTTATCACAGCAACGGAGGAAGTAAAATTATTCTGATGTGTATCTTTTCTTTGCATTACTGATGTTTTATAGAAATTCACAAATGGTATTTGAATATATTTTCAGATCTGGTGTTTCGGGAATGATTAAAACCAACCCGAATAATTGATAATTTATACTGAAGCGCTCAAAGCTTGCTTAAGACTCTATGTCAGCCTGGTGACTGTTCAGGTTGACATTTTTATTCCAATCTTGCCAAATTTCCAGTTAGCCTGGTGTGTGAATGGCCATACCATCTAGGAATAATTGAGAATTATTGCTTACCAGATAAATTGGTCTTTATATATAGTGTAATTTTCCATGCTTGGCAAACACGGGCTCTTGCTTTAAAATATGGCCACGTATGAGTATTATAGTAAGCTATATGATAATTTAGTGATTCTAAAAAAAAATAGAAATTTTAAAATTGGAAAAAATTAAAATTTTAAAATTAAAAAAGCAAATCAAATTAAAAATTAAAAAATATATATCTCTGACACAACAGTGCTACTTAGCCCTGTGTCCTAAACGATCCGGGCCAATTCTAAGATGGAGGTTTGTACAAATTTAGGATTGATGATATAACATGTGAAATCAAGGTTCAATATTTCCATACATCCTTATTATGTGCTAATAAATATATACACACGGAAACAGATAGACTATTAACAAGCAGTAAGATAATTAGCGGTTAATTTGGGGCTATTGTCTAAAACTCGTATGTTCGTCACTCCATGCCAAACGTCTACGTACAGGGCAATATCATAATTCGCGAACATTAGGCTGGTTAAAAAAGTTTCCTGTTTAGCATCACCGCCCGTCCCGAAATATTCGGCCGCCCCGTATTTTTTATTTCTATTCTTTTTTTCCTCCTCATCTTTGGAATCGACGCTCCGAGACCGAAGTCAAGCGACTCAGAAGTAGATATCTCAATAAATGTACACTAAAATTTATTGAAACTAGACCCAGATACAAGCCAAACGATTTTTCTGTTCAATAAACTAGTTACATCATTCATCCGACGATGCATATAGTTTGGAGTCCGAAGTCGAGATTCGTCAAGGCCGAGGCTGCCAAACATTGTCAATTTATTGTTTCTCTGTTTACATCAACCCTTTGAAATATAAGCATAAATAAAGAGATATTCTTGTATATTCTGTATGGTACAAATCGGCCGTGTTCTAATTCATTTCCAGAATTCCCCGTCAGTATCCACCACAGAAACAGCCAAATCAAATAGTTCGATAAAACAGGCTTTGGGTGTGCATTTAAAACTTGCACAGTTATAAACCAGAATTGAAAATACACAAATTGATATATATTTGTTCAATTATTATTCGAAATTCAAAACCATCTATCACTGAGTGATAATACCGCATGCCCCTACAATGTATATTAGGAATCAGGGCTACAAACCGGCCTCAGTAGTATACAAAGCGTAAATTGAGGACGTTTGACCTCAGAAATTTGCATATTAGGGAGGTCACGGGAGGGTCACAGAGGTCAAGTGAACTATAGTTCCGGCAGGATGACCAAAAGCTACCTCTAACACAGGAGAGTTCCAATTGCTGCAGGGGATGTATTCAGGATGTATTCATCCGCGGTGATGCGGTCTGGCCGCGGGTTTGGCGGTGATTCGGTCTCGGGAAAAAGCTTCCGCGGAGAAAAAGTAGTCCCTAGATAAAATGGTCCGATGGGGTCAAGTGAGGTATCAAAGTGAAGCTTATGTGAAGGGGCATCTAATGGGCTGGGTGTGGGGTTGACATATCGGCCTTCTGCGCATGCGCGGTGGCCGAAGGGTATGAAAATAGCCGTTTTGGGATGTAGGGGAGTCCCTAATAGTCCAATGGAGTCGAGTGAGGTATCAAAGTGAAGCCTAGGTGAAGGGGTATTTGATGGCTGGGTTAGTGCATGTAAAATTTTTCCTGAAAAAAAACGGAACTCGGACTTTATCGAAAAATCCGGGAAAATACCTATATGGGGTATGGGGGTCCGATTGTGTCGAGTGAGGTATCAAAGTGAAGCATTAGGATTTCGCTGACGTCCTAGTAATAAACATAATCTATAGGTATTGTACCATGTTAATAGGATCAGTCTAGCATCTGTACCACCCTAGGGTCGAGCGTTTATTGTCCCGTGTATCTCCGCAAGAAAACAACAAACAAAATGGCGGCTCCAGGATGGTGTGGGGATGCCCTTCCATATCACGGCGTCGACAGTAGCGCCATCTGCACACATTGACGCAAGGGAGACAACTCGTGTGGCCTAAGGATATGGAAATAGCCGTGTTGGAGCTAGGGGAGCCACAAATGGTCCAATGGGATCGAGTGAGGTATCAAAGTAAAGCCTAGGTGAAGGGACATCTGATGGGCTGGGTGTGGGGTTGAACTAGCGTCATTCTGCGCATGCGCGGTGGCCCAAGGGTATGGAAATAGCCGTTTTGGAGCTAGGGGAGTTACTACTGGTCCAGTGGGGTCATATGAGGTATCAATGTGAAGCCTAGGTGAGGGGGCATCTGATGGGCTGGGTGTGGGGTTGAACTAGCGTCATTCTGCGCATGCGCGGTGGCCCAAGGGTATGGAAATAGCCGTGTTGGGAGCTAGGGGAGTTACTACTGGTCCGATGGGGTCGAGTGAGGTATCAAAGTGAAGCCTAGGTGAAGGGGCATCTGACTGGACTAGTGGGTTTGAACTAGCGTCATTCTGCGCATGCGCGGTGGCCCAAGGGTATGAAAATAGCCGTGTTGGAGCTAGGGGAGCTACTAATGGTCCAATGGGGTCGAGTGAGGTATCATAGTCAAGCCTATGTGAGGAGGCATCTGACTGGACTAGTGGCTCGGCCGTTGTCACCATTCTGCGCATGCGCGGTGGCCCAAGGGTATGAAAATAGACGTTTTGGAGCTAGGGAAGCCAATAATGGTCCAATGGGGTCGAGTGAGGTATCAAAGTGAAGCATTCGTGAAGGGGCATCTAATGGGCTGGGTGTGGGGTTGAAATAGCGTCATTCCGCGCATGCGCGGTGGCCCAAGGGTATGAAAATAGACTTTTTGAGAGCTAGGGGAGTCCCTAATGGGCCGATGGAGTTTTGTGAGGTATCAAAGTGAAGCATTCGTGAAGGGGCATCTGATGGGTTGGGTGTGCGGTAGGAATATCATTCTGCGCATGCGCAGACGCAATGCGGAGCTCTCGTCCAGTCAGAAGCGAGTATTTCAAATCCGGGAGCTAGGGGAGTCCCTAATGGTCCAATGGGGTCGAGTGAGGTATCCATGTGAAGCATTCGTGAAGGGGCATCTGATGGGTTGGGTGTGCGGTAGGAATATCATTCTGCGCATGCGCAGCCGCAATGCGGAGCTCTCGTCCAATCAGAAGCGAGTATTTCAAATCCGCCACGGAGCTCTCGTCCAATCAGAAGCGAGTATTTTGAACCGGTGCATTATGGGGCATATCCAAGATGGCGGCACGTATGTTCAAGATGGCGGCACATCCGGTGTCGAAAACTGGCCATTTTATCGGGATGTGGTCACCTAGTGTCGAAAACTGGACCCTGTATGGGTCCCGCTAGACGTTTTGGGAGCTAGGGGAGTCCTTAATGGTCCAATGGGGTCGAGTGAGGTCTTATTTTGAAGCTCTCGTGGAGGAGCATCTGATGGGCTGGGTGTGGGGTTGAAATAGCGGCATTCTGCGCATGCGCAGCCTGGCCGTAGTATAGAAATAGACGTGTTGGGGGGTATGTGGGTGTATGTTTGGGTTTGAGATGGGCTATTCACGGTTCGAATGGGTCGTGTGAGGTATCAATGTGAAGCTTGTGTGGGGTAGAGTCAGAATGGCGTGTTTTTAAATGCAAGTCGCGTCAATCTGCATGCGCATTTGGTTGTAGTAAGTAAAGTGGCCATTTTGGGGCAGTGAAGGAAGGTATTTGGGGTCGAGATGGACCATCCTTGGTCTGAATGCGTCCTGGGAGGTGTCATTTTGTAGTTCTCGGGGTGTACATTCCGAATTGGAGGGATGTTCTTGTCATCTGTGACGTCATCGATGATCATCAGTAGGAGTATTAGCGAAAGTGAGCCTTTTTGGGGCAGTGCAGGAAGGTATTTGTGTAGATGGACATCTGGTGAATGCGTCATGGGATGTTTGCGGTTGTGTAGCTCGGAGTATAGACCCTGATTTCAGGGATATTTACATCTGTGACGTCATTGGTGACGTCATTAGTACAAGTTGTAGCGAAAGTGGGCCTTTTTTAGCAGTGAAGGATGTTATTTGGTGTAGAGATGGACCATCCGCTGTCCAAATGGACCGTGTGAGGTGTCATCTTGTAGCAACGCCCACCAACACCATTCTTAATGCTTCAACGCCCTGGTGAAATAGCTCAGAAGCTTTGATATTCCATGGAATTTCACTAATTCTTCGAAATGCAGTGATGCCCGTCAACGCCCGTCGTTACACCTTAACACTCTAACATAACGCCATGATATAGACCAGAGAGAGAACAACAACAGCAACAAGGATGACACATGAGAGAACAACAACAACAAGAAGTTTTTTTCATATAGTTTATTCTCCCCAATGTTACATCATACCCACGCTGGGGAGCCGCGTTGGGTATATTTACAATTCAAGAAGATTCTTATCCAATCAGAGGCCACCATTTGCATGTTTCATATTCGTTCCTGTCCGTTAGATGTATTCTTGTCCAATCAGAAGTCTCCATTTCGGAAAGTGCCATCTGAACCGTTTATTCTAATCATCGTCGGGCAGGCCAGGATACCGTTGAGGCAACATATCCTCAGATAGTTGTTTGCGCATTCTGAGTATCTATCAGTGCGTGGGTGAATACTTTCATCCGATGGAGGTGGTGGTCAGTTTAACCACGAAGAACGCAACATTGGTCATTATCTCCACTATCCACTTGGTGTTACAATTCAAGAAGACTTGTCCAATCAGAGGCCACCATTTGCATCTGTCATATTCGTTCCTGTCCGTTAGATGTATTCTTGTCCAATCAGAAGTCTTCATTTCAGAAAGTTCCATCTTCGGCCATGTTCGCTTTGAACCGTTTATTCTAATCATCATCGGGCAGCCCAGGATACCGTTGAGGCAACATATCCTCAGATAGTTGCTTGTGCATTCTGAGTATCTATCAGTGCCTGGGTGAATACATTCACCCGATGGGTTGGTCGGTCAGCTTGGTCACGAAGAACGTAACATTGGTCACACTGTCCACTGTCCACTTGGTGTTGGGGCGTTGCAACCGGGCCCATTCCAAGGGATCCACGGTGTTCAGTTTCTCCAGCATCGTCTCTAGCGACACTCGGTTAATGATGGTAAACGGCTGGTCAAATACCTGGATGTTACTGCTCGGGTAAAAGTATCGGACTTGGACTGTCTCTTTATGCTGCAGCACATAACCAAACGCCAGATTCAATTTGAAGGCCGTAGTTTGATCTTTGAAGATGGCTTCTACGTAGCTACGTAGACGGGCGAGGCCGGTCAGTCGGAAATTGTAGATATCTTGAATAGGGCGATGACGGTGGAAACAGTGCCGTATCATGGACCAATGGCGCCGATAGATGTCACTCACTGGATGGACGCCCTGTAAGAGATCGCTAGGAACATTTATGGGCTCGTCCAGAAAATGTTCGATGTTGTCAGGCGTATGACTCGAAACCGTAACGGTGGGGTCCGGCTGGATATCCAGGCTCTGAACTGTGGGTATAGATGGGCTCTCCTTCATCGCATCACCAGTGGCATTCGTCTCCCCGGGCTCATCTTCACTAGGTCTGACCTTCCGCGGCTCCTCTTCAGTAGGAAGTTGTCGCTCATGCCATGGTACCGGGGCATGAATCAACCGTTGGTGTCGCAGCAACTGACTGCGTCGTTTGAAGAGTTGACCACAATCCTCGCATGGACGCTTGGGTGGCCCATGAATTGAACGTTCGTGCCGCAGTAAATCATCCTCCCGATTAAATGACCGTGCGCAGGTTATACAAGTATACCGTGCATCGTTGTGGGTGGAGGCCTCGTGGCGTCGTAAATTATCTAGACGAGTAAACAGCTTCTGGCAGGTTGTGCAAGTGAACATCTTGGTGGTTGACAGAGTGTCTGATGAAACGTCCAGGCCGCTTCCCTTTTATAGCACGCTAGCTGGTGATCTATTTTTAGCACACTCAGTTCAACTATCCCCAAGTCGAGGGCCGAGCCGTGACATCTTCGGCAACATCCGTGTCTCTTCGGTCACCTCCGTACCGTCAACGATCAACATGTAGACATATAGAGTATGTACGGCATGTTATGGTATTCATCAGTGCATGAGTGACGCATTCAGCCGATGGAAGTGGTCGGTCAGCTTGGTAACGAAAAACGTAACATTGGTCACACTCTTCACTGTCCACTTGGTGTTGGGGCATTGTTGTTGGACCCATTCCAAGGGATCCACGGTGTCCAGTTTCTCCAGCATCGTCTCTAGCGACACTCGGTTAATGATGGTAAACGGTTGGTCAAATACCCGGATGTTACTGCTCGGGTAAAAGTATCGGACTTGGACTGTCTCTTTATGCTGCAGCACATAACCAAACGCCAGATTCAATTTGAAGGCCGTAGTTTGATCTTTGAAGATGGCTTCTACGTAGCCACGTAGACGGGCGAGGTCGGTCAGTCGGAAATTGTAGATATCTTGAATAGGGTGATGACGGTAGAAACAGTGCCGGATCATGGGCCAATGGCGCCGATAAATGTCACTCACTGGATGGTCTTCGTGTAACAGATCGCTGGGAACATTTATGGCTTCGTCCACGAAGCGTACTTTGCCCTCCACGTCGTACAAAATCTGGCCCAAGGTCTTGTCGTCGGAATTTGACTGTTGAATTAGGGCGACATCATCATCGGCCCTCGTGCGATGGGTGGGAGTTCCCCCTGTTTTGATATTGATGCCTACGGGCTCTTCTATCTGCAAACGTGGCTGCGGAACAGGGTGTCGTGTGCGTTGGTGTCGCAGCAACTGACTGGTCAGTTTGAAAGCCGACCACATTCTTCGCATGGACGCTTGGGTACTTCATGGCGTGCACGTGTGTGGCGCTGTAAATGATCCGGGCGCTGAAACGACAGTGTACATATCGTACAGCTATACCGGGCGGTTCCTTCGTGCTTGGTAGCCTCATGGCGGCGCAAGCCGTGCAGACGAGTGAATGATTTCGAGCACGTAGTACAAGTGAACATCTTGGTGGTTGACAGAGTGTCCGATGAAACGGCCAGACCGCTTCCCTTTTATAGCACGCTAGCTGATATCATGTTCGGGCACTTCCGTGTCTCTTCGGATGTAAAAGTCCCCGGATGTAAAAGTGCCCGAATGTTTACGAATGTTCCACCATTCCGGACTTCTATCAGGTCCATGTCCAGAAGCTCTCATGTCCTGCATGTGAATAGTCATATTGTGTGTGTATGCATGTGTGTATGCGTGTGTGTGTGTGTGTGTGTGTGTGTGTGTGTGTGTATAGGCTTGTGTGTGTGCGTGCGTGTATGCAAGTGTGTGTATGCGTCTGTGTATGCGAGCGTTTGTGTGCGTATGCAAATGTGTGTTTGCGTGTGTGTGTGTGTATGTGTGTGCGTGTGTGGGGGTAAGTGGTTGTGAGTGTGTGTGTGCGTGTGCGTGCATGTGCGTATGTATGTGTGTGTATGTATGCCTCTGTGTGTGTGTGTATGTGTGTGCTTGAGAGTGTGTTTCTTGGATCGGAGCTCTTGGAGCTCAAAGCCTGTGGAGCTCAGAGGTCGGAAGTGACATTTGCATATGACCTCTGTGCGCCGGGGTCAAAGGTCACTTCCGGTCACGGGAACGAAAGCGGAAGTGACCTCACAGAGGTCATATGCAAATGTCACTTCCGACCTCTGAGCTCCACAGGCTTTGAGCTCCAAGAGCTCCGATCCAAGAAACACACTCGCAAGCACACACATACACACACACACAGAGGCATACATACACACACATACATACGCACATGCACGCACACGCACACACACTCACAACCACCTACCCACACACACGCACACACATACACACACACACACGCAAACACACATTTGCATACGCACACAAACGCTCGCATACACAGACGCATACACACACTTGGATACACGCACGCACACACACAAGCCTATACACACACACACACACACACACACACACACACACACGCATACACACATGCATACACCCACAATATGACTATTCACATGCAGGACATGAGAGCTTCTGGACATGGACCTGATAGAAGTCCGGAATGGTGGAACATTCGTAAACATTCGGGCACTTTTACATCCGGGGACTTTTACATCCGAAGAGACACGGAAGTGCCCGAACATGATATCAGCTAGCGTGCTATAAAAGGGAAGCGGTCTGGCCGTTTCATCAGACACTCTGTCAACCACCAAGATGTTCACTTGTACTACGTGCTCGAAATCATTCACTCGTCTGCACGACTTGCGCCGCCATGAGGCTACTAAGCACGAAGGAACCGCCCGGTATAACTGTACGATATGTACACTGTCGTTTCAGCGCCCGGATCATTTACAGCGCCACACACGTGCACGCCATGAAGTACCCAAGCGTCC
The DNA here is from genome assembly GCA_036873755.1 of Hanleya hanleyi. NCBI lineage: Eukaryota > Metazoa > Mollusca > Polyplacophora > Lepidopleurida > Hanleyidae > Hanleya > Hanleya hanleyi. The sequence goes on along the minus strand of JAVTVY010021584.1, from coordinate 30,028 downwards.
ATGCGAAGAATGTGGTCGGCTTTTCAAACTGACCAGTCAGTTGCTGCGACACCAACGCACACGACACCCTGTTCCGCAGCCACGTTTGCAGATAGAAGAGCCCGTAGGCATCAATATCGAAACAGGGGGAACTCCCACCCATCGCACGAGGGCCGATGATGATGTCGCCCTAATTCAACAGTCAAATTCCGACGACAAGACCTTGGGCCAGATTTTGTACGACGTGGAGGGCAAAGTACACTTCGTGGACGAAGCCATAAATGTTCCCATCGATCTGTTACACGAAGACCATCCAGTGAGTGACATTTATCGGCGCCATTGGCCCATGATCCGGCACTGTTTCTACCGTCATCGCCCTATTCAAGATATCTACAATTTCCGACTGACCGACCTCGCCCGTCTACGTAGCTACGTAGAAGCCATCTTCAAAGATCAAACTACGGCCTTCAAATTGAATCTGGCGTTTGGTTATGTGCTGCAGCATAAAGAGACAGTCCAAGTCCGATATTTTTACCCGAGCAGTAACATCCGGGTATTTGACCAACCGTTTACCATCATTAACCGAGTGTCGCTAGAGACGATGCTGGAGAAACTGGACACCGTGGATCCCTTGGAATGGGCCCAACAACAACGCCCCAACACCAAGTGGACAGTGGAGAGTGTGACCAATGTTACGTTTTTCGTTACCAAGCTGACCGACCACTCCCATCGGCTGAATGCGTCACTCATGCACTGATGAATACCATAACATGCCGTGCATACTCTATATGTCTACATGTTGATCGTTGACGGTACGGAGGTGACCGAAGAGACACGGATGTTACCGAAGATGTCACGGATGTTACCGAAGATGTCACGGCTCGGCCCTCGACTTGGGGATAGTTGAACTGAGTGTGCTAAAAATAGATCACCAGCTAGCGTGCTATAAAAGGGAAGCGGCCTGGACGTTTCATCAGACACTCTGTCAACCACCAAGATGTTCACTTGCACAACTTGCCAGAAGCTGTTTACTCGTCTAGATAATTTACGACGCCACGAGGCCTCCACCCACAACGATGCTCGGTATACTTGTACAACCTGCGCACGGTCATTCAATCGGGAGGATCATTTACTGTGCCACGAACGCTCATTCCACGAGGGCGCGACGGAACAATGTAACGGTTGTGGTCAACTCTTCAAACGACGCAGTCAGTTGCTGCGACACCAACGGTTGATTCATGCCCCGGTACCATGGCATGTGCGACAACTTCCTACTGAGGAGGAGCCGCGGAAGGTCAGACCTAGTGAAGATGAGCCCGGGGAGACGAATGCCACTGGTGATGCGATGAAGGAGAGCCCGTCTATACCCACAGTTCAGAGCCTGGATATCCAGCCGGACCCCACCGTTACGGTTTCGAGTCATACGCCTGACAACATCGAACATTTTCTGGACGAGCCCATAAATGTTCCTAGCGATCTCTTACAGGGCGCCCATCCAGTGAGTGACATCTATCGGCGCCATTGGTCCATGATACGGCACTGTTTCCACCGTCATCGCCCTATTCAAGATATCTACAATTTCCGACTGACCGACCTCGCCCGTCTACGTAGCTACGTAGAAGCCATCTTCAAAGATCAAACTACGGCCTTCAAATTGAATCTGGCGTTTGGTTATGTGCTGCAGCATAAAGAGACAGTCCAAGTCCGATACTTTTACCCGAGCAGTAACATCCAGGTATTTGACCAACCGTTTACCATCATTAACCGAGTGTCGCTAGAGACGATGCTGGAGAAACTGAACACCGTGGATCCCTTGGAATGGGCCCGGTTGCAACGCCCCAACACCAAGTGGACAGTGGACAGTGTGACCAATGTTACGTTCTTCGTGACCAAGCTGACCGACCAACCCATCGGGTGAATGTATTCACCCAGGCACTGATAGATACTCAGAATGCACAAGCAACTATCTGAGGATATGTTGCCTCAACGGTATCCTGGGCTGCCCGATGATGATTAGAATAAACGGTTCAAAGCGAACATGGCCGAAGATGGAACTTTCTGAAATGAAGACTTCTGATTGGACAAGAATACATCTAACGGACAGGAACGAATATGACAGATGCAAATGGTGGCCTCTGATTGGACAAGTCTTCTTGAATTGTAACACCAAGTGGATAGTGGAGATAATGACCAATGTTGCGTTCTTCGTGGTTAAACTGACCACCACCTCCATCGGATGAAAGTATTCACCCATGCACTGATAGATACTCAGAATGCGCAAACAACTATCTGAGGATATGTTGCCTCAACGGTATCCTGGCCTGCCCGACGATGATTAGAATAAACGGTTCAGATGGCACTTTCTGAAATGGAGACTTCTGATTGGACAAGAATACATCTAACGGACAGGAACGAATATGAAACATGCAAATGGTGGCCTCTGATTGGATAAGAATCTTCTTGAATTGTAAATATACCCAACGCGGCTCCCCCAGCGTGGGTATGATGTAACATTGGGGAAAATAAACTATATGAAAAAAACTTCTTGTTGTTGTTGTTCTCTCATGTGTCATCCTTGTTGTTGTTGCTGTTGTTGTTCTCTCTCTGGTCTATATCATGGCGTTATGTTAGAGTGTTAAGGTGTAACGACGGGCGTTGACGGGCATCACTGCATTTCGAAGAATTAGTGACAATTCCATGGAATATCAGAGCTTCTGAGCTATTTCACCAGGGCGTTGAAGCATTAAGAATGGTGTTGGTGGGCGTTGCTACAAGATGACACCTCACACGGTCCATTTGGACCGCGGATGGTCCATCTCTACACCAAATACCTTCCTGCACTGCCCCAAAAGGCCCACTTTCGCTACAACTTGTACTAATGACGTCATCGATGACGTCACAGATGCTGTAAATATCCCTGAAATCGGGGTCTATACTCCGAGAGCTACAACATGACACATCCCATGACGCATTCGCAACGCGGATGGTCCATCTCTACACCAAATACCTTCCTGCACTGCCCCAAAAGGCTCACTTTCGCTAATACTCCTACTGATGACGTCATCGATGACGTCACAGATGACGGGAACATCCCTCAATTCGGAATGTACACCCCGAGAACTACAAAATGACACCTCCCAGGACGCATTCAGACCAAGGATGGTCCATCTCGACCCCAAATACCTTCCTTCACTGCCCCAAAATGGCCACTTTACTTACTACAACCAAATGCGCATGCACAGATTGACGCGACTTGCATTTAAAAACACGCCATTCTGACTCTACCCCACACAAGCTTCACATTGATACCTCACACGACCCATTCGAACCGTGAATAGCCCATCTCAAACCCAAACACACACCCACATACCCCCCAACACGTCTATTTCTATACTACGGCCAGGCTGCGCATGCGCAGAATGCCGCTATTTCAACCCCACACCCAGCCCATCAGATGCTCCTCCACGAGAGCTTCAAAATAAGACCTCACTCGACCCCATTGGACCATTAGGGACTCCCCTAGCTCCCAAAACGTCTAGCGGGACCCATACAGGGTCCAGTTTTCGACACTAGGTGACCACATCCCGATAAAATGGCCAGTTTTCGACACCGGATGTGCCGCCATCTTGAACATACGTGCCGCCATCTTGGATATGCCCCATAATGCACCGGGTCAAAATACTCGCTTCTGATTGGACGAGAGCTCCGTGGCGGATTTGAAATACTCGCTTCTGATTGGACGAGAGCTCCGCATTGCGTCTGCGCATGCGCAGAATGATATTCCTACCGCACACCCAACCCATCAGATGCCCCTTCACGAATGCTTCACATGGATACCTCACTCGACCCCATTGGACCATTAGGGACTCCCCTAGCTCCCGGATTTGAAATACTCGCTTCTGATTGGACGAGAGCTCCGCATTGCGTCTGCGCATGCGCAGAATGATATTCCTACCGCACACCCAACCCATCAGATGCCCCTTCACGAATGCTTCACATGGATACCTCACTCGACCCCATTGGACCATTAGGGACTCCCCTAGCTCCAACACGGCTATTTCCATACCCTTGGGCCACCGCGCATGCGCAGAATGACGCTATGTCAACCCACTAGTCGAGTCAGATGCCCCTTCACATAAGCTTCACTTTGATAGCTCACTCGATCCCATTGGACCATTATTGGCTTCGCTAGCTCCAAAACGGCTATTTCCATACCCTTGGGCCACCGCGCATGCGCAGAATGGTGACAACGGCCGAGCCACTAGTCCAGTCAGATGCCCCTTCACCTAGGCTTTACTTTGATACCTCATACGACCCCATTGGACCATTTGTGGCTCCCCTAGCTCCCAACACGGCTATTTCCATACCCTTGGGCCACCGCGCATGCGCAGAATGACGCTAGTTCAAACCCACTAGTCCAGTCAGATGCCCCCTCACATAGGCTTCACTTTAATACCTCATTCGACCCCACTGGACCAGTAGTAACTCCCCTAGCTCCAAAACGGCTATTTCCATACCCTTGGGCCACCGCGCATGCGCAGAATGACGCTAGTTCAACCCCACACCCAGCCCATCAGATGCCCCCTCACCTAGGCTTCACATTGATACCTCATATGACCCCACTGGACCAGTAGTAACTCCCCTAGCTCCAAAACGGCTATTTCCATACCCTTGGGCCACCGCGCATGCGCAGAATGACGCTAGTTCAACCCCACACCCAGCCCATCAGATGCCCCTTCACCTAGGCTTTACTTTGATACCTCACTCGATCCCATTGGACCATTTGTGGCTCCCCTAGCTCCAACACGGCTATTTCCATATCCTTAGGCCACACGAGTTGTCTCCCTTGCGTCAATGTGTGCAGATGGCGCTACTGTCGACGCCGTGATATGGAAAGGGCATCCCCACACCATCCTGGAGCCGCCATTTTGTTTGTTGTTTTCTTGCGGAGATACACGGGACAATAAACGCTCGACCCTAGGGTGGTACAGATGCTAGACTGATCCTATTAACATGGTACAACACCTATAGATTATGTTTATTACTAGGACGTCAGCGAAATCCTAATGCTTCACTTTGATACCTCACTCGACACAATCGGACCCCCATACCCCATATAGGTATTTTCCCGGATTTTTCGATAAAGTCCGAGTTCCGTTTTTTTTCAGGAAAATTTTACATGCACTAACCCAGCCATCAAATACCCCTTCACCTAGGCTTCACTTTGATACCTCACTCGACTCCATTGGACCATTAGGGACTCCCCTACATCCCAAAACGGCTATTTTCATACCCTTCGGCCACCGCGCATGCGCAGAAGGCCGATATGTCAACCCCACACCCAGCCCATTAGATGCCCCTTCACATAAGCTTCACTTTGATACCTCACTCGACCCCATCGGACCATTTTATCTAGGGACTACTTTTTCTCCGCGGAAGCTTTTTCCCGAGACCGAATCACCGCCAAAACCGCGGCCAGACCGCATCACCGCGGATGAATACATCCTGAATACATCCCCTGCAGCAATTGGAACTCTCCTGGATTGGAGGTAGCTTTTGGTCTTTCTGCCGGAACTATGCACTCATTGACCTTTTGTGACCCTCCCGTGACCTCCCTAATATGCAAATTTTTGAGGTCAAACGTCCTCAAGTTGCCCTTTGTATACTACTCACATCAGAGCCAATCACCCTGTGCCTAGTTTGAATCTATTTGCTTAGTGTTCAGATTAAAAATGATGGTTAAATTCAAATGGCGACCAAACAATTCGTGTTTTTTTTAGTTATACTCGAATAATTCAAGGCATTGTGTTTATATAGTGCTAAAAGTATAAAATGGGCCTAGTTTTACTTGATTCGTATAATCATCAGCTAGAAAAATAATTGGGGAATTCAAGATAGCGGACATATGCGGTCATCCGAATCTCGTTCATCTTTAAAATGTAATTCGTCAAATTCACTGGATTTATTTTCAGCTTGAAGCTTACATTACCTACAAATGAGCTGTTTGACACTGTAGCTGGTCATCTTAGGTCTATATGCATAGTCCTCGACAGACAACATTATGATTACTATGCCTACATTGTAACTCAAACCCTACATTACATACAACTAATTCAGCCTGGATACCCATTCGTAACAATTACTATAACCCGGTACTGTGTATATTAATTTGCAACCTAATTTTATCCATTTTGGAAATCATCTGACCCCAAAATGACCTTAAATGCCCCAAATCAATGTGATATCCTCTCCTACATTGATCCTTTCGGCTCAAAGAACCAGTTTAACATGGGTACTCATTTGTAACAAACAAACAAAGCCTATGAAAGCTGGGCCTTTATCAGCTTATTTGCAAAACCTTTCGAGCGAAAAATCATGAGTAAATTCAAAATGGCGGTCTAGGTTGTGACTCAAAACGTTGCATTTTGTCATTTTTCTGCAAATTTCTATTTTAAGGAACTATCCTTACAATGACTGAGGTAGAGAGGGTGTGTCTGGTTGCTATGGAAACGACCCACATGAGCAAAAGCAATGCATGACACATCGTCTCCGCCTATTGCACCTACCTACGGTACCAATCTTCAGATCAGTAGCTGCCTTGAAAAGAGTGCACTGCGATATATAGTCCGGACACTAGAGAAACTACCTTTACAATGGCTGAGATAAAGCGGGTGTGTATGGTTGCCATGGAAACGGACCACATGAGCGAAAGCAATGCATGACCCGTCGTCTCCCCCTAATGCACCTACCTGCCAAACTTCAGATCTGTAGCTTGAAATGTATGCGATACACAGTGCGCACACGAGCGAAGCTACATTTAGAACGGCTGAGATAAAAAAGGTGTGTCTGGTTGCCATAGAAAAGGGGTCAAAACTGACCGCAATGTCCGAAAAAACGCAAATTTGAGCTGGGCATCCACCCCTAGATTATGCAGGAAGGCACTGCGCATACATCTGGCATGGATGCGTGCTTCTAACAAAAAATGCCGTCGGGACTTTTGTAAAGCACATTTTCGCGGTTTGGCCAGCCCAGTTCGATTTGAGTACGGTATCAAATCATGGGACGGAATATCTGAAAGATAGGCCCCAGAGACGCAAGTAGTATATAAAGGCTATTTAAAGCCCCATTTTGCCGGGGGAGGTAACTCTTTGTGGCGCTAGGTGGCGCGGTGGTCAAGTGGACTATAGTTCCGACAGGTGGTGCCACCAGGGTGACCTTTGACCTCGAATTCCTCCGCGGTCTGGTGGTCTGGCGGTGATGCGGTCTGCTTCCGTGGGCAGAAAGTAGTCTTCAGACTTCAAGTACGCTGCATGGACGAATTGGGTCGACTGAGGTGTCAAAGTGAAGCTCTTCTCCAGGGCTATCCAGTCATGGGTGGGTGTATGTTTTCACAGAAAAAAAATACATAAATGAATAAATAAGCGGAACACGGACTTTACTCCTACAATAGGGACCTGTATTATACATTATATGGGAAAATGCCTTTATGGGGTATGGGGCGGTCATTTTTTTTTGGGGGGGGGGGGATTTTACTGTGGGTTGTTTGGTCTTGTTTCTCACGTCTCGCTACGGAAAACACGATGGAAAGGGTCTCGGAGGAAAGCGGTGACATTTTTTGAAAAGTTCACGAAGGTCTGGATAGTCGCATAGGCCCATACTGGCTATGGGGGATAGGTCCATACTGGGAAATTCACACATGTTCATAGCGATATGGGTTGTTTGGTCTTGTTTTTCACGTCTCACCATGTAGAACACGATGGGAGGCGTCTCGAAGTTAAGCGGTGAAATTGTTCGAAAAGTCCAGGTACCGGGTTGGTATGTATATAATCCCATATGCCTACTGGCTCAGTGGATAGGTCCATACTGGGTGGACGTTTTGGGGTCTAGGTGAGCCCCTGGTGGTCCTATAGTATTGTATGAGGTCTTATTTTGAGTGAGTGAGTGAGTGAGTAGGATTTAACGTCGTTTTCAACATTGTTTCAGTCATATCACGACGGTGCCTACATGTGCCAGAACACGAGAGTGTCCACAGTTCCTATTATTCTGGACACCGATCAGCCCAGTCAGTACAGCACCCGGTCACCCATCCAAGTATTGACCGAGCTCAACGCTGCTTAACTTCGGTGATCTGACGAGAACCGGTGTGCCCAACGTGATGCGCCGTACCGGTCTTATTTTGAAGCTCTCGTGGAGGAGCATCCGAATGGACTAATGTATCGTCCGTTTTCAATATTTTGCGCATGCGCAGTCTGGCCGTATTATAGAAAGCAGGCATTTTGGGGGTGCGTGGGGTGTGTTTGGGGTAGAGATGGACCACTATTGGCCCGAATGGGTCGTGGGAGGTGTCAAAGTGAAGCCTTGTGGGGTAAAGTCAGAACGGCGTGTTTTTCAGTGCAAGTCGCGTCAATCTGCGCATGCGCAGTTGGGTGTAGTAAGTAAGTGGTCATTTTGAGGGTGCGGGGAGGTGTGTTTCGGGTAGAAATGGACCACTATTGGCCCGAATGTGTCGTGGGAGGTGTCATTTTGTAGCTCCTGGGGTGTAGCCACCGATTTGAGGGCTGTACACAGCATCTGTGACGTCATCGATGACGTCATCAATAGGAGTAGTAGCGAAAGTGGGCATTCTGGGGCAGTGAAGGAAGGTATTTGGTGTAGAGATGGACCATCCTTGGTCCGGATGCGTCGTGTGGGGTGTCATTTTGTAGCTCTCGGGGTGTAGACCCCGATTTGAGGGATGTGCACAGCACTGTTACGTCATCGGTGACGTCATCAGTACGAGTAGTAGCGAAAATGGGCATTTTGGGGAAGTGAAAGAAGGTATTTGGTGTAGAGATGGACAACTATTGGTCCGAATGCGTCGTGTGGGGTGTCATCTTGTAGTTCCCGTGGTGAAGACCACGATTTGGGGGATGTTCACGTCATCTGTGACGTCTTCGGTAACTTCATCAGTAGGAGTAGACAACAACAACAACAACAACAAGGATGATAGATGAGAGAACAACAATAACAACAACAAATTTTCATATAGTTTATTCTCCCCAGTGTTACATCATACCCACGCTGGGGGAGCCGCGTTGGGTATGCTTACAATTCAAGAAGACTCTTGTCCAATCAGATGCCGCCATTTGGCGCTGTATCTGTCATATTCGTTCTTGCCCGTTAGATGTATTCTCGGCTTCTCTTGTCCAATCAGAAGCCGTCCGTAAGAACGCCATGTTCGGCCATGTTCGCTCTCATCCGTTTCTTCTAATCGTCGTCGGGCAGGCCTGGATATTGTTCGGGCAGCATGTCCTGAAAGAGTTGTTTGCGCATTCTGATCGCATTTCCAGGACCTCGGTGGATGGTAGCCCCATATTCTCTTCCAAGTGACGCTTGGTCTTCATGATGGACCTGTGCGTGGGGTCGCCTTTCATTTCAAGCGGCAGTAAGGTATACTGTTCATAGATCGCCATGGCTGTTTTCCTGATGCAGGGGTGCATTTGTGTGTACGTCTGTTGTAAGTTATCCTGTCCGGCGTCCTCGATCGCGGCAGCGTGTGTATTTATACCTGCTGTCACAATACGATCCCAGAAGGTAGGTTCTGACTCACTTTCCTGTGATGTAGGCTGACTATCTGAGGCCAAGCTCTCCGTATCAGTAGACAGACTCTCAGCAATCTCTGTTTCGGTATCAGTCGATGGACTCTCAGCAGTCTCGGTATCAGCATCCACCTCAACGGACTCCTCGGAGTATTCCATCCCATGTATATTTTCCTGGTGTCGCATCATATCGTAATGTCTGGTATAAGCCATGTTGACGGTTGAACGTCGACTGTTTGTGTTTTGGGAATACACTTGCTTTCATAGACAGTAACGCCCGCCAACGCCCACTGTTACGCCTTAACGTCCAATCTGTACGCCTTAACGCTCGTCTCAACGCCATAACACACATCTCAACGCCTTAGCACACTTTTTCAACGCTTTAACGTCGTTTAATGATGCGTTCGAACAAATGTTTCTTTTGTGCTATTGCTCTGACATACGCCGCTTTCCAGTTCATGCCCGAGGTTTTCAACGTCGACGCTGTTTTTTCGATTTCCATATGAACCGCATCCTTATCCAACAATTTCATATGTGTCACGAGGTCGACATACTGCTGACATAAAGCCCGTCGTAGTCTGGGTGCCAATCTCTTATGGTCTAAAATTGCGGCTTTCTTTTTCGAATACCCTTTGTGTTGAATCTTGTTTTCTGTGGCCCCCAACGTGTCGCCCATCTCGGCGCCCATTTCTTTGAACAATTCCTTCCATAGCCTCGAGTTCACATTATGTTCATTCCCTTGTACGGGTTCGGGTTGGTCCTTCACGTTTGGGTGATATTCCGGGACTGATGGTATGAAGCGGACCCGCTGTATGGGGGTGGGTTGCATCCTGAAGATTGCCGAACATTCTCACGAAAACCCACGTATTTGGGACTACTTTCTGTCCGAGGAGGCAGACCGCATCACCGCGGAGGAATAAAGATATAGGTCAACCAGTCCTACCCAGGTCACGCCCGAGTCACGCATGTAAACATATAACCTTCCTACCCAGGTCACGCGCGAGTCACACCCGATTCACGCAGACCGGAAGTGATATCTTGGGAAGATACCACCACCACCACCACCACCACTTTGTTGGTTCAATATTTGATCTCAAATCAACTCCTTCTCGAAAAGCAGTTCGGTTTAGGAAATACCACTCAACTCAATCAGTCATGACAAAAATGTCGGATTTTTTTCATTGAGAACATTGATAAAAGTAATCTATGGGGGCTATACTTATTGATTTAAGAAAGCCTTCGATCTTGTTGACCATGAACTCATCCTCCAGAAACTGAAAATCTATGGAGTACATGGTATAAGCTTTAGCTGGATCAAATCATACTTGCATCTCATGTGTTTCGCATGAAGGATTAATATCCAGACAAAAGCGGATAGAAGTTGGAGTCCCTCAAGGTTCTATTCTTGGACCTCTTCTTTTTATTATTCATATGAACTATCTTGTCCTCGCTTTTGCCAATCAACTTCAAATTCGTGGTGCATATTGGTCCTGCCTAGGGAAAGACACCTATTGTTTTTAGTGCTGTTAGAAACTAGGAACTGGGTTATTATCAACAAATCCCGTAATATGCAAATTTCCCTTTTGTTCAATCTTTTCTGAATGCCTTCGCCAATCAACGTCAAATTTGTTGTGCATATTGCTCTTGCCTATTGTTTTTCTGAAACTGGATATTGTTTTTTTTAACAGTTTCTATTATATGCAAATTGTCCATCTGGACCTATGGTAAAGTGGCTGTCTGTGTTTGAGTACAAATTTCCGTATTCTCATTTACATAGCACATCAGTGATTGGTTCACAGTCGTGACTCAGAAAGGTCACTGAAGGGGGGGTCAAAATAGTGGCTGGCCTTTGGCTCAGTGTGTGACCTCAGAAGCCATTTGCATTTAAAGTACACTAAGTTCCTGGTTTACTGTCATGCCATTTTGTGCTGACCCACTTTCAGTAAAAATTCCATTTCCGGACAATAATTCCTGAAAAACTGAACAGACTGTTATGGAGCCTGTAGCTTTAGCTGCGGAAAGCTCGATTTTGTGATCTGATTGATGTCTGTGGATGTCCGTGTTCCTGTTCCTGTCCCTGCTCTCGTCCCTGTCCCTCTCCGAAAATGTTAAAGTTCTGGAGAATTGTTCCTGTCCACAGCTTCTCGGCCTCACATTATGTCTCTTGAACTAAGCCCTGCCCTCCCCCAATTCTCATATATACCGGGAGATTACACGATGCTACAATTATTCAACCTATGCACTACCCTCGGAAGGATGTCCCAACCCCTGGGGCACTAAATGTTAATTGTTTTTCGTCTCCACAGCTTCTCAACCTCATTTGATATTAACCTACCTAAGGTTTGAGATGCAGTGTACATTGTTCATACACATGCTGAATCATCTATTTATTTACTAGTTATTCCTTATAGTAATTATTAATAGGTTATGTATTTCATTATTTTATTTCAGAAGTACAATATGAAATAACCGGCGGGGGTTCCCGTAGTACCTAACTCTTGTGAGTTTTGAATTTCGTTCGCCTTTAATGAAGGACACCATTTCCTTCAATATTTGCCATCAAATCATTCTATTCCACATCATATCATTTACCCCAAAGCTTTTGCACGTACCATATTTTATTTCAGAAATATAATACGAAATAACAATCGGGGTGGTCCCCGCAGTATTGAACCCCTGTTAGTTTTTTAATTCCGTGTGGCCTTAAATGAAGGACACCATTTTCTTCAGTTTTGCCATCAAATCATTTTATTCCACATCGTATGATTCACCCCAAAGCTTTTGCACGAGCCATATATGATTCACCCCAAAGCTTTTGCACGAGCCATATTTTATTTCAGAATATAATATGAAAGAACTGGCGGGGGAATTTCCGCAGTATCAAACCCCTGTTCGTTTTGAATTTCATGTCGCCTTAAATGAAGGACACCATTTCCTGCATTTTGCTATCAAATAATTGATTTCGACCCTGTTGAATTCTCAAATGAATGTTTATATAGTTACTACAACGGCTTGTTGGCAGTTGGCTCAACCAGAAGTGGATATTACACTAACGAAATATAAAAAGGTAAACACGAGCCAGCTCTTGTATACACAAGAATTTGGTCTGCTGAGAGAAAAATACAGATCACATCAGGCTATTTATAAAGATGGTTCTAAAGATGGTGAAAGAGTAGCATGTACTACTATCTTTAGTTGCAAAACTAAAACCTGTCGACTACCAGGTAAAAGTTCGATATTCAGTGCAAAAGCTAAAGCTGTATGGTAAGGAAAAAATATGTCATATTTTCAGATTCAGTCATGTCTTCAAGCGATTAAAAGTGGAACTTCGACTCATCCCACTATCCTGAATATTCTACAATTATATGACTGTAGATTTGATCAACAGTTGATATTGTGTTTTGTTGGTTGCCTAGTCACGTTGGCATCAAAGGTGATACTGAGGCTGATAGAATGGCTAAGGCAGCCCTAGAGGTTGAGGTTGATCCTGTTGGTATCCCATATAGCGATTTCAGACCCTCTATCTGTGCTTATGTGAGACGGCTGTTTCAGTCTTTATGGGATGTTGTGAATAATACCAAACTTCTTTAGTTAAAAAAAACTGTAGGTTATACTCATTTGAACAGCCAGAAACGTTTCGATCAAGCCATGATCAGGCGATGTAGAATCGGCCAAACAGGGTTAACTCACGAATATTTACTAAAAGAGAGCAAGTCCCAAGGTGTATTCCATGCCACGAAGATCTCACGGTGAAACATATCCTTATCGACTGAAGATCTCACGGTGAAACATACCCTTATCGACTGCATAGATTTTAAGATTGTAAGAGATGCTTTTTATCGAGCGACTACTTTGGAAGATCTGTTGGGTGAGGGAGGACTGCATTTTGGGTTATTTATGAGAAATCGGTTAGTTTTAATGAGTGTATGTTTTAATGTATTGGATTACTAAGTTATTAGCTTTAGTACTTATTTTGTTTGACCGTGGCTATATAGCTGAAATATTGCAGAACGCGACATTAAACCTTAATTCTCTCTCTCTCCACAACGGCTCGTGAGGCATCACGGGAGATGAGCTCCTGCTAAAATTCAAATACTCACTCCCATGAAATGGACATACATGTAATTAGTCTCACCCGTGATACACAGCGTGCCAACTCCACATCTCGTACCTTGCCCCCAGACTCGCGGAGATCTCGCTGCATAACCATTACAAATCGGTTGTGTAACCAACAAAATTTCATGTGAAACCACACACCTCGGAATAACCAGCATATGTCCTCACATAACCTGCACAAGCCCCTCTCTGCAGTAATACAATCGGTACGTCTCCCAGTAGTGCCGTGTGTAGGGCAGTGTATTGCTGCAGAGAGAAATCTCGGTGCTTCTCCCAGTAGTGCTGTGTGTTGAGACTTGTATTGCTGCAGACAAAAAATTCGATGCGTCTCCCAGTAGTGCCATATGTAGAGCATTGTATTGCTGCACACGGACATCTCGGTGTGTCTCCCAGTAGTGCCGTGTGTAGGGCTGTGTATTGCTGCAGAGAGAAATCTCGGTGCTTCTCCCAGTAGTGCTGTGTGTTGAGACTTGTATTGCCGCAGACAAAAAATCCGGTGCGTCTCCCAGTAGTGCCGTGTGTTTAAGGCAGTGTATTGCTGCAGAGAGAAATCTCAGTGCGTCTCAGTGTGTAGAGCTTTGTGTTGCTGCAGACGCAAGTCTTGGTGCGTCCCCCAGTAGTGCCGTGTGTTGACATTTGTATTGCTCCAGGCAAACAAGTCGGTGCCTCTCCCAGTAGTGCCGTGTGTAGGGCAGTGGATTGCTGCAGAGAGGAATTTCGTCTCCCAGTAGTGCCGTGTGTTGAGACTTGTATTGCTGCAGACCAAAAAATCGGTGCGTCTCCCAGTAGTGCCGTGTGTAGTACATTGTATTGCTGCAGAGAGAAATCGCGACGCGTCTCCCAGTAGTGCCTTGTGTTGAGACTTGTATTGCTGCAGACAAAAAAAAATCGGTGCGTCTCCCAGTAGTGCCGTGTACAGGGCAGTGTATTGCTACAGAGAGAAATCTCGGTGCGTCTCCCGGTAGTGCCGTGTGTCGGGCAGTGTATTGCCGCAGAGACAAATCTCGGTGCGTGTCCCAGTAGTGCCGTGTGTTGAGACTCGTATTGCTGAAGACAAAAAATTCGGTAAAAAATTCTCCCAGTAGCGTCGTGTGCATGGTAGTGTATTGCTGCAGAGAGTTCTTGTGTAATTAACTAGTCACACAGTTATTACTGGATGTTTCTGAAACTTTGTACACATGTTTAATATGGTTTGAAGATGTGCATCTCTTATTTATGACCTGAAATATTTGGTCAAAATTACCAGGCCTTCAAATGAATTTCTTCAAATATTCATGTAATGAGTGCTGATAACCTGATCAGCAAGCAGTATTATAATATTCCATCATTATACCCCCCTCCTCCGCCCTGCAATAAAGCTGAGGGAGGGGTACATGATCGGCTTGTACATCCTGTAGATACAATTTTCTCCGGACTATTACTCATAAAATTTTGCTTCTATTTTAATACATCTACCATGCGATTCATACATTTTTTAGAGTTATGGCCCTTCATATCCTTGGGTTTTATTTATACTGTATTGAAATATTACTCAGAACGGGAGACTTGTCTTGCAGGGCGGGGGGTATCTCAGTTACATCTAGTTTATACTGGCCACAAGAAAGAAGTCAATATCCCTCCAGAAAAACTTAAGAATTCAGAAGTGAAAACCATCGGCACCAGGACTTTTGTTATTTTTAGTTCTTTTTGAGGCTGAAAAGATTTCATTGGGCGTAATTAGACTCAAACATAGGTCACCTCCGATAGAGGATGGCGTAATGGGGTTAGCTCCGTGAAATTCATGGTAACGAGACAGATACATAGGGTCAACACTTTTGACTATTAATGGTAATGGTAATGAGTGTAGATAGCAAAATGAGAGTTCAGGGCTAGTTGAATATAAACATGCATGGTCATACATGAAAAATTCAGTATAGTTCCGCAATGTCAATACGCACTGTGGCCCATTTCTAATTCTATCAAAGAGACATCCTGTGAAAGTCAATTTACAAAGGAACTAAAAGAGCATTAAAGGAACTGGCTTTACCAGGCTATACCACCAAAGTCTGTACGAATTATCGCTAAAGGAATATGAAAGTAAATCAGCGAGCATTTGCAAAAACTGTTCATCGCGCTTTTAGAATCCATTCCAGAAAACATTTTTTGTTTTCGCATAATCACTTGACCCATATCGGTTTCTTATTGCCTGAATGAAACCGGAGCTCAAAACCATTGTCAGCAGTCGTTTACAACATATTCATATTAATATCGTGTAGCTGATTGGAGAGAATAGTCATTCAGTTACACCACATACACCTTATCTGAGTATGAACTTCTTTATAGTTTGTCGGAATATATATCCATATTTTGTCATGTATTTCAAGCGATTCTGTATTCTCTGTAGAATCTTCTGAATTAGCGGGCTCGAAGCCCAGTATACCTCTCAAAGTGACCAGATCTTGTGCGGGGCCCAAATGAATTCAGCGGACAAATGGTGTTATTTCAGCAGTTTTTCTTGTATTAATATACCGGTAGTATTATAACCCATTTTGGACCAGATTGATATGGAACGTCGGATCTGACGTTCAAATTTCGGGGTCCTTTTTAAGGGCTTCAGTTGCAGAATCTAGAATTTGAAGTCCTGCTCAGCAGGTTATAATATCCTTTTCTGCGGTTGGAGAATGGCATTGTCTTGGTCTGGAACGAGTATCATGGACTGAAGTTCAATTAAATAGCGCATTCCAGTCATTATACCATTACTATTCTCACCATAATACTTGTCCAGATATTCAGTAGATAGGATAGTTGTGTTCATCTGGTATGGATTATGTCAAACATTGCACCCTTTTGTGATTTTATGACTTTTTTGTTGGTCGGATATAAAAGCAATGGACACCTTGACTAAAGTACCAATGTACAATAGAGGTTCTGCCAAAAGAAAGTCCTTACCAGCTCTTGTACCAGCAATATTTCCACATTTTATGTCCAATAGTATCTTCAAACGTCCCCATACTGATGTTCATCCTCGAGCATACGAAACTGCACTGTGTAGTCAAACTGAAGGTTTAATTTGTGGCGAAAAGACTAAAAACATATCTAATTTGATGAAGGCTGAATCATGGGAATATTTGAATAATTATGGGAAATGCTGCACGATGGTGTTGATGAAGACATTTTGTTTTGGTGAATTCAAGACCATTTTATTAGATTTTAAAGTAATTGATATCGAAGAGGCCGCAACATTTCCTTGACCATAAATGAATATCTGAAATGACAAAAATAAATACGATATGTTGGGTGAATGGAATTTTGTATATTTTTCTCTGTTTGTGGATATCAAAGCTGACATACCTTCTCTTGCAATTCGTGCGAGGTCAAATCTTAGAATGACTGGACTATTGGG
Organism: Hanleya hanleyi; assembly: GCA_036873755.1. NCBI lineage: Eukaryota > Metazoa > Mollusca > Polyplacophora > Lepidopleurida > Hanleyidae > Hanleya > Hanleya hanleyi. Next base: position 12,973 of record JAVTVY010021584.1, on the reverse strand, counting down.
TTTCTTCGATGTATAATACATGCGTTTTGTCCAGTTGGTTGTTGTTGCAAAGCCCATGCATGCACAGTATACTGTAGATCTTACTCTGAGAATCAAATCCTGGGAAGGAATATCTGGAAGAAAAATAGCCCGAAAACATCGGCTGTGGAGTCTATTTCTCTCCTCGGCCAAAATTTGGCCATCTTTTATTTATGCGAAACCATTAATCTTCTGTATCTCGGGTTCCATTTCGCTGTTCAGTGTGAAACTTGGTATAGGTCATCGATGCATCAAGAAACTTCAAAGGAATGACCAAACCAGTTTCCCTGATTCGGTGGAAACCTTGGCGGCCATCTTTAATTTATGCAAAATCTTTAATGATGATATCTCTGGTGCCATTTAAGTGTTCTATACGAAACTTGGTACACAGCATCGATGTATCAAAGAGACTTGCGATGAATAACCACATCAGTTCCTCTGAGTGGCGGGAAGGATGGGCGGCCATCTTTAATTTATGCAAATTATTACTGATCTCTATCTCTGATACCGTTCAAGTGCTCGATGTAAAATTTGGTATACATCATCGATGCATCAAGAGACTTACGATAAATGACAGGTCTGGTTTCTCTGATTGGACGGAAAACTTGGTGGCTATCTTTAATTTATGCAAAATCTTTAATGATGTATATCTCTGTTACCATTTCAGTGTTCTGTACGCAACTTGGTATACAGCATCGATGTATCAAGAGACTTGCAATGAATAATCACATCAGTTCCTCTCAGTGGCAGGAAGGATGGGCGGCCATCTTCAATTTATGCAAAATCTTTAATGATCTCTATCTCTGATACCGTTCAAGTGCTCGATGTAAAATTTGGTACACATCATCGATGCACCAAGAGACTTACGATAAATGATAGGTCTGGTTTCTCTGATTGGACGGAAAACTTGGTGGCTAACTTTAATTTATGCAAAAATTTTAATGATGTATATCTCTGTTACCATTTCAGTGTTCTGTACGCAACTTGGTATACAGCATCAATGTATCAAGAGACTTGCATGAATGAATAATCACATCAGTTCCTCTGAGTGGCGGGAAGGATGGGCGGCCATCTTCAATTTATGCAAAATCGTTAATGATCTCTATCAATGATACCGTTCAAATGCTCGATGTAAAATTCGGTATACATCATCAATGCACCAGGAGACATGTAATCAATACTGGTTTCTCTGATTTGACGGAAACCTTAGGGGCCATTTCTAAATGCAAAATTTTTGATAATCTGTATATTTGTCACTTGACATATTGGTATTCCTGACAAATTGAATACATTATGAATGGCTGGAGTCCAGAGTCGAGGGGTTTTCAGATGCGCAGCTTCGTATTGGTTGTTGTTGCCTAACCGGACTCCTTAACCCGAATCACTGGAAATGGATCCTTGACGATTGTAAACCTATAGCGACGCGATCAGAAAGTTCACGATATAAACATAGCGTAGGTCATATTATGACAAAATGTCCAAAAGGCGCCAAAACGGGAAAACCAGGCGATTTTAAAAAGTTTATAAATTTTAGGGCGCGGGCTTCGCCCTTGCCCTAAAATATAAACTTTCCCACACTAACCGTGCGTAAATTAACAATGTAGCACGCATATGAAAACATTATTTCTTAATTGACTGTTCTGTGTTGGTGATATGCACCCGCCAACCACTTCACCCGGACGTCACTCCGATGTCAATTTCAGTTCGCTTCGGATGTCTGGATTGATTTAAACCGAAGCGTTTTAGACAGTTTTATGCACAGGTAGGCTTGTATTTCTTTGCTAAACAAACTCCTTTTCAGGAACTTGAGCACGTGAGGTTTGATGAGTTCGGATCAAGTATGAAACTGGAAACAAACGGCTTCTCTTTGTAATCGTTTTACTATATGCTTGCAGACGTAACTGCATGTATGACAATTGGAAAATTTCAATACCATTCAGAGAATCAAAGTTCATAGTATGGTATGTCGATATTATCCTACCCACTTAAATCGTAAATCAATAAAATGGATATTGCATGTACATCAGATCGTTAATACGGTTCTTAAAACAGCGTTAACTTTCAACATTAGCATACTACTTCTAGAATGAAAAAGCATTTCGAATGTTCCTTCCAACGCAATAAAGAATTCGTTCGCCAGTATTCTGTGCCTGTCCATTACAGTGGCCTTTTTGATGAAGTGCACAAAGCATTGATAGCTAACCCTGGAAAATGCTTTCCTTTATGGGCGTGCGAGTCTGCATGTTACGCGAAATGTGGAGAAAGACCGCGTTTATCGTATGGAGACTACAGTTGGTGTGGTGTTATACAGCGATCCGGAGAGAAAAGCGCTGTATTATAGATTTCATTTCCTTGTCTGGCCTCCTCGCCATGTGAGCAATTGCAGGGTGAGTGAGTGAAATATGATTTAACGTCGCTTTCGACTATATTTCAGTCATATCACAACGTTGGGTCCTATTCCTTTTCACACCCGGGAACCACACGGGTGGGGTCCTATCCCTATTCACACCCGGGAACCCCACGGGTGCCTCAGTTAGTCGCCTCTTGCGACAAGCTCTCTGAGGAGCTGATGCCTATTCATACCATGACCTGCGGTGTGCACAACGACATCCCAGGTCAATCCCCGGAAGCTCCACGGGCGTGAACAATTGCAATGAACAACTGTTCGATCAGCTCTTGTTGACTATAGAATCACCGATAACGTTTAACTGCTTTCGTTTCTAGACTGAATTAAATTCAATGTCTGGTTATGCGCTGCATCTTGGCTCATCATTGCCTTGAAAATGTGCAAATTAGAGGAGATTTCTTGTATATTGACAAGTAATAATTGTAATAATATATTTTATCAATTGGAAGGAGAGGTAATATTGGAAAGTTGTACTCATTCCTTGACATTCAGTAAACACAATTCAAGTTCACAGTATAGTTAGGCCATGGTTTCGGCAAGCCGGTATATAATGTGTATAGCGTTAAGGGGAATCCGGACATGACAGATTTTGACATTTTTTTGGTCAGGTTGAAATTTTTAAAAAGGCACTAAATTATCAAGGGCGCATTATTTCATCTCAGAAAGATAGAAAACACAACTAAACACAAGAAAATATGATTATTTCTTTGAACTAACTCGAAAAATGACTTTGTGGATGAAAATTGACCAAAAATGTAGTGAATTTCTTGAAGTAAAATTTGAAAATTGAAGAAATGTAGTGGCTGTTTAACTCACGAATAAAGTTGAATCATCTCTTCGTTGAGGTCAAACAAGAATGACCTACTTGAAAATTTTGGGAAATAGAATGCTACACGTGGTCAAACCAACTGAATTGTTCAGAAAAATGGCGATTCACATCTCTTCCTGCTCAGGTGGACTTTTTCCGGCCTCGATGCATTAACCCTTCACACAAAACTGAACACCTGTCAATCAAAGTCCATCTGAATGAGACAGTCATTCAACATGTTGTTGTTGTTTTGTGTTGTTGGCACGTGTTCAGGAGGGTTAATGACATTGAGGTAAGCAAGTTTATGTTCATCCATTATCATCGACAAACGCTTTCAGAACATGCGATCGGAATGCACAACCATTCAGGTGTGAGGGCTACTCACCAAAATTCACTATACTACCATCTTTGTTGTCTAAATTTGATGTAATTAGACGGATGATCTGTTTTTCCCGAGTTTGATCAAATTATCAAGTCTCGCGCGATTTCTCGAGAAGATGGCGACATGATATTAGAGTAAGGCGGCTGGAAAAAGTACATCGCCAGGGAGGTTTCCAAAACAGATTTTCTGCGATGAAACTGTCGAATTGAATATTTTGTATTCTAAATATCACCATATTTCACTGAATTATGATGCCTCTTTGATGTTTATACATGTTATGGACGATATCTTTGACATGCCTATTTGAGCGTATGAATATTATTAACATGTGATGGGTCACCTTGTTTGGGAAAGAAGCTCGCTGTCACTTGGTCCGACTTGTGTGATTTCAAAGCGCTGAATTCGATTTCTTTGCCAACAGATGGACTTAAAAGTACGTATCTAACTGTGTATATGTTGAAAATTTGAATTTAATATCTGCTGTAGTTTATTTTCTATTGAATTATCTTTATTTTCTTGTGACGTCTGAGGCAAAATGGCGAAATTTCAGCAGTATTTTGTGTTCACGTGCATAGTCGAATATGAAAGTATACGGCCACGTGCTTCAGGCGAAATGGATAATTTTGCTCGTAGTATCTCCAAAACTTAGTTGAGACATTTTATTTATCCTTTTCCTGGCCTGTTATAGTATTTATTTTCTGAAAGTCGCTTCAGAAATTCTTTGTCATTTTCTTTCATTTTTGCTTCACAAAGGTATTGAAAACATTTTTCAAAAAAAAACAAAATACATTTTTTGTCATTTCATGTCTCATAGTATCATTGTGTCATAAAATTGGGTCATTATAATGATGAGGGACGTTTTTGGAAATTTACACTTAGCCCAAATTTTCGAAAATCTCTCAGGTCCTAATTCTCCTTAAATTGTTCCTATAATCGGGATAAAAAAAAATGGTTGCAATTGTTTTAAACTGTAAAGGATTATTCTTTTTCCCATTTTCCCATGATCTATTGAGGTCTCTATGCTAATTGGTTAGTAAACGACGGAAAATTATTATATGACTGGTGATTTTGGTTTGGAAAGGCGTACAACCGAATTAATGGTCTACGGCACTGCATTTAACACGCAATATTACGGTTCGCAGTCGAGCGTGGGCTTTCAACGATAGCCGTTGACATTTAAACACATCGTCGAATGTTCATTTCAAGGCAGCAAAGACTTTGTCCATCATTGTTCCGTTCTCGTTCCACACTGCAACGTATTTTAGCAGACAACAGAATACTTTACATGAGAAGTGACTAACGTCACACGACCTACGAAGTAGGGTTTGATATGATTTAATTGTGTACTTGACCTAATACATGTTTTTGCCAATTTCGAAGTTTATAGATCACCTAAGTAGGTCTGCCCAAGGAGTTGGAAACTCCTCCCGAGGGTAGTGCATCAACTGAATAAGTGTAGCATCATGTAAGCTCCCGGAATTGGAGGATTCCATCCAACGATAACCATGGTCTGAATCTGGAATGGACCAGGCTTCCTGATACCAGCGAACCTTCAAAAGTCACAATGAAACATACAACCAAAGGTTCCCTGGTGGGCATGACAGTGCACTCGCTAAGCGATCAATAAACAATAAAAAATAATTATAAGTCAAATTTTCATCAGAATTCGATCAACTCAGAACTTGCTGGTAACAGTCCCCTAGTGAACGTTCATGCCAAAACTCAAGGTTCTAATGTCAACGGTTCTCCTTATTTTGCTGACGAAAGGATTCAGATAGACTGACTCACTCACTCACTGACTACCGGACAATTTGCAAATGACAGCCTGCTTCGGAGGAAAAACGCAACAATTAACAGCATTAAACTTCGAGTAGATTCGCTTTTGTGCCATCGGATTGCCGCTCGACACACAACAATCATACCGTCATACACTCAGTCTTTGAAAAGGCAGCAGAGGTAAATTTGATGTCGCACTGCATGACGCGCTGGCTGATTTAGGCGTTTCATTGTCTGGCCCACTCCTTGGACGAATGCTGTGGACATGAACAGGACTTGGATGGGACTAAACATTCGACAACAAAAGACAACGCTGATTAAAAACCGTGGTAATGGACAAAAGCAGCACACCGCCGAACGAATTCTTTATTGCTATGGAATGAACATTCGAAATCCTTTGTCATTCTAGAAGTAATATGGTAATGTTGAAAGTTAATGCTGTTAAACCGTAATAATAGTTAAACCGTAATAAATATCATATACTAAACATGAGCAAAACATGAAACAAACAAAAAAACAATAAAAACAAAAAAAACCCGAAGAAACCGTAACAGTATAACAATTGATAGCTTCCAAGTTGAAAAAGACTTTGCTCGGTCCAGAGCGCCACAGAATTTGTTAGCGTTTCTGAGAACCGACTAGCCCTCTTCGGACAATTTCGATCGTAGAAAGTAGGCCTATCATGTACGTTCATATGCATGATGCCGGTTGATGTTCACGTTATACTTTGTCAAGGAAACAAGAAATTAATTTTCTCCACACGAATTCGTTGTTCGCTTGTCCAATATGTCATACACACTAGGATGTTTCTGGCTGCATGCTACCTTTCCCGGGCCGTAGGCTACCCGGTCGTGTATTGTGTTTCAAGCAAAATACGTCCCAACAAGCTGGAGTTAAAACAGGAGCTCAATAGCGCCTTATACACGTTTCATCTGGTATCACCTGAAAACACTTTTTACACTGTTCTGATGTATATCCTATGGGGAACAAAACAGTGTTCAGATGCTCTATGTGAGCGCCATTTTAGTGACTTTTTTTTAAGCGCTAACACTGTGAGGGGGTACCCCCTCTCCGACTCTTTCCTCTGTGTGGTCGTTTTGCTCATTCGCGAAATGGCTCTATCGCTTTCTCGCAGACTGGTAGATGGGGTAGAGGGGTTTTTTCACATTTTTTTTCTTTTTGCGTCACTTGTCCATAAAATAATTCACTGTTCGCTGTTATGGCCCATTAAAATTTATAGCTACGAGGGCCATCTGTATTGTTGCAGAAGTATAGCTAACGCTATCTACACTTTTAAATTATGAATGTAGATGGCGCTACTTCTGTAATAAATTTATTAACACCCCATTGCCCATGAGAATTATATCGGCTACGTCTGCACCATGGATCTAGGTTACCTCACTATACATACATTTTTCTAATTCAGCATCGCAGAAAACCAGGCAGCATCGTCTTGCGTTTTCATGGTAAAAGCATTAGGAGAGAACTAAAAATACACTTCATTGCAGAGTGATTTATTCGCCTGAAATCGCTCAGAACGCGTCTCCAGCGATCTAGACACAAGAAGGTTCCGGGGCCTAGGCAGCCCCTCGCCTAAAGTGCCATGATAGGGGCCGTACCACTTTCAATTTGCTTCCGACGCCCCTGAGTGTGACTAACGTCACAGGACCTACGAAGTAGGGTAGGAATAGGACTCCGACGCGAACTGAACTCTTGGAAATCCCCACCCCCCAGTTGAAATCCTGCCTATATATTAAGATGGGCACTGCCCAAGTCAGAATCACCAGTGATTTTCATCAAAAATCACCAGAAATTTTCATCAAACGTAGGTCAGCAGAACTTGATGGTAACAGTCCACTAATGCACCTTCATGCCAAAAATCACGGTTCTAATGTCAACGGTTGTCCTTTTGCCGACGAAACGATTCGGATGGACGGACTTATTACCGGACAATTTGCAAATAAGAGCCTACTTCGTCGGAAAATATGAATACATGACTTAGTGGCTTAAGGAAGACAAAAATCTTCAAATGTCTACGTTAACCTCCCTCGTCATTTTATTCATCGGGCGATAAATCCTGGATATTATTATTATTATAAAATTCAGTTAAAACACATCAAGAAAATACAGTACGGGTAGTGAAGATAGTATATTTACATACAGGGAATTTGTACGACAAAAACATGCATCAGATTACGAGAGAAGAGAAAATAAAACATAAATAGCATAGTAACACAAGTAATCGTACTCTATATTCAGGGTACTGTTGTGAAGAGCGTCAAACATAATTTCATTGGTGAAGTGGAGTATATGTATACAATCAAAACTTCTACATTCTTCATTTCCCGTCTCAGTAGTAGCCATTACTTTTTATTTTTCTCGGCATCCCATCGATTCGACTAACCCTACTGTGTTTGATCAACGTTACAACTATTCTATTGAGAATAGTGCTAAATGCACGATAAGCCTATCTAGACTTTGTCTTTTCACTTTTGTTTGATTTTTCGAACCAGGTCATCTGTCAGTACGATCCTGTTTAATATACCTATATCAGATTCTTGTACATTTTTCATCAAATACATTCCTCAAGTCAAAGACGGTGATTCCTAGTCACAAAATTTGCTCATGAAAAGATAAATCAGTGATATTTGTCCACAGACGAGCACGTTTCGTGGCTGCATAACTAACACTAACCATGTCCACAATGGCAAATATATACACTCTCAAAACGCAAATGTTAGATTTAACATCTAGAGGGTTGGAGGAGGGAAAACATTTAGAAAGTGTTGTATTCGCCACTTTTAGGTGTTAAATGCAACATTTTAAGCTGTTGCATCCAACACTTAAAAGTGGTGAAACAACACTTTCTAAATGTTTTTCCTCCTCCAACCCTCTCGATGTTAATATAACCTTTGCATTTTAAGAGTGTATCAACATCTTTTATTTGGGTGCATGTTTTTTAAATATATTCCAAAAGACATCAATATTCAAACATTAACAGTCCACAAGCAGCAGATTATCTCTGCACAGGCTAACAGCATTTAACCTACTTTTGTCAGATACTACACGTAATTTGATCTTGAAATATAAGCCATGCGATTGACCATCTTGCCTAGCTGGTTCAAGAAATATTGTGATACGGTCAATGGTGGAAAGTCAAACGTATTCTTGTTGCCTTATAATTTGGCCTGAGCAACAAAATGTCAGTCAACTTCACTGAAGTTGGGATCAACTTCAATGAAGTTAGGTTATTAAGGATAGCTGTCCCCTTAGATTGTATAACTGATGCTGCTACTGTGTAGAAAATATTTCAATTTTAAAAAATTAAAACGAAAACAATAGCGTCCATTTTTCAATTGAAATTTCATGAAAACTGTTGGTCTTGTTTCAACTTTGATGGTATACCTTGATAGGAGACGGTTCGAACTAGTGACCTTTACCTCATTTTTTAAAATTTTTGCCTGGTTTTGTTTTTACAGCTATTTTACTAAAATAAATTGAAAAAAACCGTACTATTTTACGGTTGTTTGTCTTTCGGGCATTCTCTCTCGTCGATTTTATGACAAAAGAGATGATTACAATTTCGACATCGTAAACTATCCCTTTCTGGATAGTAATATTCCAGTGGGACCTGCATATGGCGTATACATATCTCGCTTAGTAGCATTTGCTAGATCCTGTGTTAAATGTGACGATTTTAATCAACGTCACAAAACATTGTTGCAGAAACTTAAAAAACAGGGCTATTCCACCAAGCGCCTACACTCAAAGTTTCTCAAATTTGGCGATACATATCGCATGCTGATAGCAAAATACGAACGTAGCGTGCAGGATCTATGGCGCTACGTTTCGTAAATTGTGTCTAATTCCGCTTAACCCGGGGCTAGGGGCCGTATGAACCCATGTACTTCAAGATCCTCATGGTACTCATATGAACAGTCACAATCAAAGCGTGACTGAGATACATCATTTTTTTTAGATGACGACTCTATAACGAATATTATGGATTAAGAATACTGATCAGCGATACGGATTTGATATTTTTGGAACATCATGATGTCTTGCCCGCATCATTGAAAACTGTTGACCGCTTCTCTCTTGCAGGAAACAAGCCTATGTTTTTGTCTACTATGATTGTCTTTTTGAATTTGGTGCTAATACTGTTATATGGAAAATGGAATAGGTCTTTGGATTATGGACGCGGATATTCTCTAATGGACGACGGCTGGATTATGAATGACGGACTAGACGCTTGTAATTTGAAAGAAAGAAGAAATAAAAAATGACCAATTTTGACCCTCTAAGGGTACAGCTATCCTTAAAGCTGACATGACCTTATTTAATGCACGAATGGTAGCGAAAAAAAAATATTCACAGATTTTAGTTCCAGTTGAATAATACCCGGCGGAACTAATCCGAGTGCCGAGTTCACGTCGCTATTCTGCCAAATTCTCAGCCGAGTACATTTGCCTTCACCGCATATATAAAGCTTGAATCGACTGAGGACCTTGAAGGTCTGAACTGACACTCCTTCTGTGCACGTCATATTCATGTTGTCGTTGTCTCCAGCCAAAATTCGAGCTCTGTGAGCATCATATCACATTCATTCGCAAACAGTATAAATATATCTGAAAAAATGGGTAATAAAATCTGAAGAATCTGACAACTATATATACACGATTTAGACATACCTTTCAGTATTTCTTCAACACAATGAAACCTGTTGGTCCCATCACCAGTTTCAACAGCATTGTATTTCAATTTACCTCACTCGACGAAGAGGGCGCACGAAGCGACTGTTTTGGTAATTCTTGAGGCTCTACACGATACACTCCACATGCGATCTCTTTTTCGATACCCAATATGACGATACTGCTACAGGCTAACCCATGTTGACCGTTTACTGTGCCAAGGGGACAATGCGAGACTTGCTGTTGCTGTTGGAGACTATTTGTGCAAACCGGAATGGCAAATTCCAAAATACGGAGTTACAAATTGAGAGCCCTTATTGCGATTGTCAGCCCGTCCAGTATTTTGACCTATCCACCAGTTGTATAGAAAGGTGAATTCTTTTAGCATTCGTGGTTGGGAAATCTGGCGTACCGGTACATGTATCTGACCTCCAACCTTTGGCCTTCAGTTACTATGACCACTTGAAAAGTAGGACTTCGGAAATGGCCGCAGATCTCGGCGAATATCCGGAAAACAGACTTTACATCTAGTCAAATGGGTCTAGATAAACCATCTTACGTCCACATGGGTTGTGCAGGGTCTCGTATTGAAGCGTTCGTCGAGGGTTCTTCGGGCCAGGTTACTGGGAGGTGGATGAAAAATGGTATTCTGGACAAACACAAAGTTCGGAATAATGGATATTAGAGGACATGTCGCCAGCAATGGTCACTACACCATTTTTACAAGGGTTGTGGGATAGCGCGGGCGATAGGTTGCGCTCAGTGGGGCATGATGAGTCTAGCCTGACAAGTTACCACCTCCTGCATGTTATCGGAGTTACGGAACTAGATGTGACTGAATGATGGGGTTAGGTACAAATGAGTGAGTCACTGAGTGAATCGTGCCCAGTGCACGGCTCTAATGATGGGGAGTAAGATTCCCACACTCATACACCCAACTAAATCTAGCATCTAATGTCTTATCTCCTTGACGCAATCGAATGAGAGAAAGAAGGATTAACAGCAACAGCAACAGCAACGAGCATTTTGCGTTTACACAACAAGCATTTTGTGTATTACACATTTCATTTATCCCCTATGTCATCACATGGCAACAAAGCTGTGGGATTCGCGATGGGTGCGGTTACAATTCGCCTATGCTATTGTAAGTGTATCAAACGCATCCTCGACCATGTTCGCTCTTGTTCGTGTGAAATGATCATCCATTCGTTCTGCTCTATTCCTAAGCGTCTTCGGACAGTCCAGAGTACTGTAATGCCAACATATCCTGGAACTGATGTTTTCATAATTTGACCGCGGTTTTCACCGCCTCTGTGGGTGGTAACCCTAAATCCGCTTCTAATGATGACGTCATTTCTATGTATGACATCACTTACAATCTATATTGTATCAGCGGCACCCCCAGATGAGGACACATCCGTAAAAGGATATCGTTTTGGGCGATGACATGACTTCCATCAAGGGTCAATGCCCAATCCTCAAAAAATGTGTCCATCTAGCCACAGAACTCAGTAGCTGCGAAAGTGATCTGTGACCTAGCGGATTTCTGGGAGTGGAAACGGGATCACGTTCGTGCATGCACACAATTAATTTGCGGCGGAACTTTTCTTCAATATGGCTGCACCCTGTGAGGTTGACAATACCGCCCCACGGCACCAACTACTATTATTCAACATAGAAATATTTTTGTATAAATTGAATGCATTGTCTTCTTATGATTACAATTAACTTCATTACACAATAAAATGCGACCGAATCGCTCGATTATCAAAGGCACTATTTCGTAGACGGCTCACTACGTGATTGCCGTACGCTCCTCATGGGAGGCTCTTTGTTCGTTCTATGTGGAAGGCTAAGTGCCGCCAATACAGAAATAGCCGAACGTGAGATTGAGCATGTGTGTGCGATGACGTTATGGCATTGCGATAGAGCGATAAGCCGTTACGATATAGCGATAAGGCGTTCAGACTGGTGAAAAGCGCAACGTCGGGCATTGACACGCTTCACTACGTTTCGTTGATTGTCAATTCCATACGATATCACGTGATCATTTAGACCATTCAAAGCTTCTGAGCTACACTACTAGGGTGTTCGGATGGTAATACAGGTGTTTGCAGGGCATTACTGTGTTGGGTCTATAAAAGCAATCCCGACGTTCACCAGAAGCCACGATATGATGCCACACCAAAATCATATACATGGGTGAGGAGAAGCTGACGCAGACACTGAAAGCGTACTGGCGGACATTGACAGTCCATTGACTGATACTGCGACCCCACCCACTGACAACTGAAAGCACGGCCGCTGATAAGCAAACTACCGTCCAGGGAATGAAACGCAACACTAATAGGGTAGTGGAAAACGATGCCGACGTGCTGACAAGAAGTCGTATGACCCCAAAGACAAATATATACGGACTGCATATTTATAAAACCATGACCCTGTGATTTTGTACCCCACCCAAACCTGAGTGAGGAAGACTACGAATCTACCTTATTTTATCAGATCGACAGTTACGTTACCCGAAATGCCGTCGACGAGCGTTCAATTCGAGATCGTGCACGACCAAAGTGGACCCAATATTGTGCATATAGGCCCATTTGCCTGGGTGTACGGTCCATTTTTTTTCGAATTTTTTAGATGTCCGGCTGTTTTTTTTAAGCCTCTGTTTTGCATCCACCCGCCAGTCAGGTGATCAGAAATGACCGACAGTCAAAGGTCAAGGGTCATTTTCGCTTCATTCATCCACCACGATTTCCCAACAAAGAATGCTAAGAGATTTCGCATTTCTATACTACTGATGGATGAGTTAAAAATGGACGGGGTGACAATCAGAATCAATGTATCTTTAGGAATTTGCAATTGAGTGCGGGCAGGCCTGATTAGTAGAC